>OMLI01074097.1:0-12142 GCA_900302605.1 Rondeletia loricata | reverse complement strand
GGCCAATGCATTCAGCCTGTCCTGTTATCATTCTTTCTGTTTTATTTTGATATCTGACTTCCTGTTTTATTTTGATACTGACCTCCGCTGTCGTTTCAGTTCCTGCCATCGTTTGGTGCCGCGGTAACTTCGCTGCATACTGAAAGTGGGAGTGTTCCGGGGCGCAGAGAGCTGCGCCCCGTGTGAAATCTGAAGGCAACCAATTAGAGCGCAGCCACAGCTCACGTGCTTGGCAAAAGTGTTAGGACTCACATACACACACGTTTGGCCGGCGCCCCTCACCAGGAAGTATATGTATTTTCACAGTGAATTTCACACAGATACAATTTGGAACCGATTTTTAATGAATGCTGACATACATCCATGATGCTGACAGGCGCAGACAGAATATCAGGCGTATTGTACGAGTAAACAATGTTTATTTTATAATTATTAAGTAGTTTTTTTTTTTAGTTGGAGGGTGGGGGCGGCACCCCAGCGCCCTCTATTGGCCAGCCGCCACTGGATATGCCCATATATTCTTAAAGAGTTCAACTTAAACAACTTTCTCTGTATTAGGTGCAGTGGTACAGTATGCTACCTCTCAAATCGTCATCTCCCTTTTCTGTTTTTGGAATGAAGAATTGGGTTTTTATCATACTTTATTTTATACTATATTTTATTCTATTTGGCTGGAAAGTCTCCATTCATTTAGTTTCATTGATAGGAAACATATTGCTTGCAAAAAGTTCTAATTTTGTTTCTAACCAGATGCAAAGTCAGGCATCATTTTTGGTTGCTTACTGTTAGGATTATAAAACTTTTGCTATTGCGAGGCCATTTCTAAGGGTTGTCCTGTTTGCTAGAGTAGTGAAGTGCCGTTGCCATTACATAAGAATCTCCTTTTAATTATGGGATGCAAGTGATTGTGTTCCAGGTTTTCGTCAGACTCTCAGGTGTTACCAGGGACACAGCGATATTGCTAGCAAGACGTTTTTAATTTTGAACGCCAAATGCCCAGAACTATTAATGACAGCTCTTATTTTTGTGGCCATGGTTAAAGCGGAATAATACCATTCAAAGTGCACATTAAATCATTTGAATGGATTGCGCTGAGGCAACTACTCTCTGCTTTGTGTTGGGTGGTTCCGGCCCCCCATATCAACCATTTAAATTGTTAAATTCACACCCCCAGGTATTATTCCTTACATAAAATGGCACAAGAAATGGAACAAGAGTTTCATTCAAAATGAGATATCCCTCACAAATATTCACTAGCATGAAAGTAGAACTTGCTATGAAATAATAAGTTATTGGCTATCTGAAGAAGTCCTACACTTACAAAATAGTAACATTTTAGAGGATGTAATAACCTGTATATTTGGAATAATGGGTAATGAACATCAATTAACAATTTCATGTTTCTAAAATAGATGAGTATTTTTCTTGGCAACTATTATTCTGCACAATTGATCATCTGTGTCACAATTTAGCCAGTGGGATTCCTGACTTGAATTAGGTCTACTGGATGTAATACCTTCATTTACTTGACATTTCTTTTGAAATAAGCCATGCCCCTCGGATAAGCCATACCCTCAAGTCCCCTGATGTTGTATGGTGGATGTTATATAAATGTTGGTAGTTTAATTCATAATGATAATTATTGTAGGTATGATTACTCTTGTGTAAGTATAGTTGATTGATATGATTTGTTATGTTTGAACAAAGGGAATGTATTCATTTTTCAGGTGATTTTTCCCAGTGATTTAAATAAATTAATAAATCTCTAAATGAAGACCTTTTCTTTTAAGTTCCTCAGACAACTACTTTATTCAAATCTGACCAATAGTGAATCCATTTTGCGTAAAACATTAACATTTGGATAAATTGGAATGATTGAAAAGTTCATTCAAACTCAAATGAACACTATTCCAACCAAAAATCTATTTCTGTAGTTTTGAAGGCATAACAACATATGCAAAACATTCTTAGGAATTTAGATTTAATGTATGTTATTTCTATTGTTCAGGACAGTCCAGTAATTACTAAGAGTAGAACCAACGAGACTGAATTAGGAAAGACATTTTCTGTCATGTTCTGATGTATTAAAGCTCATTTGTGGATGAAAATTCAAACAAACATTATGCAGGTTAACAAAATCAGTTTCCCATTCATTGTTTATGAAGAAGACTAGGAATACTAGACTATCATTCATTTTCAATGAGAAAATGGTCAAGCTGCTCAAGTTTGCGGATGACACCTCCTTTGTGGGCCAAACCAAAGACAACAGAGTCGATATACCACAGACAGGTGGCTAGATTGGTGTCTTATTGGGCTCAAGAACCTTGAGCTTAACACTCTCAACATGGTGGAGATGATGATGGACTTCTGCGAGCACCCACTGGCCCATCTCCCCCAGGTAATCAATAGCGCTAGGATGCTCATCCTGTGTCAATTCACAACTCAATCTGTCACAACCAATCCTGGTCCATCCTCACATCATTCATCACAGTCTGGCTCTGCTTTCTCCCACTCCAAGATCAGACTGCTGCGTGTCATTCGAATGGCTGAGCGGGTAGTGGGATGCCAGCTGCCCTCCATCAGAGACCTGCACGACGCCAGCAGATTGCTGCCAACCCTACCTACCGAGGCAACCACCTGCTTGACATACGACCCTCTGGAAGACGCTTCCGGTTCCGGTGAATCAGTGTCACAACACCCACCATCCCTCCAGTTTCTTCCCAATGGCAATCACCCTCCTCAACCAGCTCTCCAAACCACCCCCCACCCCAAGCATGCTCTCACATACATGCAGTTACACACACACACACACACAACCTAGGTTAACAAATTGACTGCCACTGCAGTTGTTCGGCTTTGAATGTATGTATTCTTGTTGTGTATTTATGCTTAGTCTGCTCTCATACGGTACATCTTGTCTACACTACATGTTAGGTCCTGTTACATTTTGTCCTACACAATGTATGTCAATTCTGTATCTGTCTTGAAAATGTCAGCACCAATTAACCAGGTGAAATTCCTTGTGCATTCGTTGTACTTGGCGACTTAAATCGATTCTGATTCCGATTTGGACTTTTCTATGCATTTGGCAATTGCAAGTACTATATCTTTGAATTTATATAATACAATATCAACTGACTAAAACTGCACATCTGGGCTTGGCATAATGTTTCTAAACACTACAATATGGTTGTCTTAGATTACAGAAATTCATAACATAAATGGATTCTTAAATTGAGTGGTATTCCCCTTCAAAGTTTGCAAGACCAGTACAGAGTCTATGTCCCTAGTTCAAAAGTCATTTGTAAATCCAGTAGGAAAAAGGATTGGTTCCAGAATACAATAGAATCCAAATAGAATTGTTGGAACCAATCCTTTAGAATCCTATTGGACAGTCCAGACGGAACTTCAGATAGAGGTCTTAAATGGTTTTAGATTGTGCTAAAACTTTATAGGACTATAAGAATATTATTATATTAACAATCCTATTGGACAGTGTGGTGGGCTGGGAGAACTGAAAGATGTCAATTTTGGAGGATGATTTGTGCATCCATGTTAGTGTGTGGGCTTAGTTTGGGCCTCAGTTAGTCATAAAAGTTGAATAACACCACCACCTTGTGGCAAATACGGATCCTAGAACACAGAGTGAGCAGCAGATGAGGATTTTCACCAATATTTGTCATAATCTCGCAAGTCAGATTTTGATATTACCATATTATGAATCCTGATTTGAGTCTGGGTTACCGAGAATGTATTGGTCATAACTTTCAAATTTGATGTTGAATTTATGAGTTTCACACCGTTTAGACAATAATGGAAAAATTCAGATTTCTGCCACATATACATTCAGATTTTTTGGGATTCTTTAAAGCAGCATCAGAGTTTGTGAATGCCATCACATCCTGTGATCTCCTCAGAGTCATCATTAGAGTTTGCTTGTCTCACTTCTACATGCGCAGTCATAATTCTGCAACAATACCTGCTCCAAAAACAACTAATAAGCTATACACTGAAACACAACAACTAATGTCAGCCAGCAAGATAGCCTGCCAAAAGCACAGGCAGAAACCGATAGAATCATATGCTCCAAACATAATTCAGTCCTGTCCCCCTCCTCAACACATAATAATATTTCACAAGGATGGACAACACTCGAGTGAGAGACAGGACAAGGCTGCATGGGTCCTGACCAAATTGCTCAAAGAGGTCCTTGGTACCATTGGCACAAGCATCTTATCTTACCTTAAAAATGCCTCTCCTGAATTAAAAAAAAAGAATAGCCTGGAACCCCTTCCTCTCTCAACAATTACAGACTTATCTCCAAACTGCCATTTTCAGCCAAGGTACTAGAAAGGTCACTATTATTCTCTATTTATATGCTTCTGCTTGGTCATCAACCAGATTCAAGACAATATTGGAAACCTATCCAACAATGTTACGCCTGTAGCCTAGAATTTGGGTGTGGTAGTTGATTCAGACCTCTGTATAAACGATCAGGTAGTATCTGAAATCTGAAAGCAAGCAAATAAAAAAGGGTTGTTCAGTCTTGCTTCCTTCAGTTAAACAATATTTCCAAGATGAGGTCTTTTTTCACTTTTGCTGACCTTGAAAAAGTTATCCATACCTTTATCGTGTCACATTTGGATGAGAAAATCTTTAGAAAACACAGAATGAGATATACAGGATAATGAATAATGCCATTACTGACAAAAGAATATCATCAGTGTTGCATCTGGGTTTTAAATGCAAAGAAACAGAAAATGAGGACCGATGCCTGAATTTGATTAACATGTAAAAAACAATGCTGTTGTGTGCGGTTAATACTAGGAGTCCTCAGGAATGGAGTTAAAAAGCCTTGAATCCTTGGGCTGGTTCCTTTGAACAGTGTTTCCTTTAAGCTTTAGCCTTCCTAGCAGTACAACATGAAAAGTATGCAACAGTCCCATGTTCTGCAGATATGGCACATTGCCAGCAAGAGCTGCCTATTGGGAAGATCTGCTCATATTGTAACTGAAGTAGAATAACACTCATCCACAGCAGAATACAAGGAAATATGCACAATTGATCAGACAAATGCAACTTGTCAACATTTCATTCAAGCATTATTAAATACAGTGGAACTGCTCTGTGTCAATCGTGAAACTCAGTGAGTCAGGTAAAAGGACACTAGATGGCGACAGTAGCACTGCCATTACAAGAACACTGATAAGTCTGGAATAGAATCTCCACCTTTGTCAATGAAGCCACTGAACAGTCTTCATTGCACAAAGTTACATGTTTGTGCTCAGCCAAGATGTCAACAAGTTATTGTAGCAAGCCTACTTTAGCTATCAGCCATGGCAAACTCAGTTTGCAACTTAAGCAAGAAAACGCTGAAAACGCACCTCACACAGAATGAAAACATGTACTGACGCAAAATGTCTTTGTCACGCTTAAAGTGTGTGTGTGTGTATACGTATTCTTGTTGGTGTGCCACCATTTTTATTTTGAGCTGGGTGGTCACCTTCTGCCCACTACTTTACTCTTTTTAACTCCAGGCAGTGCTGCACCTTTTTGTCAATCTGCTAAATTCCATTAATAGTTTAGATCAATATTGTTCTCCAGTTAACAACAAGATATATTTGACATAATCCTATTTAAATTTGTGCTGTGTTAATCTGGATAACCACAATATCTTTTTCTGCTTCTTTTGGGAAGGGTCCCAACTAAATTATATCAGTTTAATGGGTCTGTAATGGCTTCATTACTGTAATAAATTTGCACTGTAATAAGACTAAACATACATGTCAGCTGTAGTTAGAAATTACCTAAAATGCCTTTTCACTGCACTATTACTTACATAGTTTTATGCCTTATTCATGTATACATACAGAATAGTCCATAAGTCATTACAGAACTTATAAAAATAAGAGACACTCAAAATACAAAGTAACAGCGAGGTTACACCACCATCAAAGGCCTTTTACATGACACATTATGTCATATAACAATTTCATATAACAAATGATTTAATGCATTTCCTTATTCAGAAATAAAAATACAAGTTGGATGTTTTACATTGTAAACAAGGCCTTTGTCTGATAGTAATAAGATTCATGTTACAAACACCATATAATGAAACACTGACAATGACAATTACTGCATTAAATAATAACACTTATTTTATTAAATGTTTTTACTTACATCTTCAAGAAATTACCTACTTTTTCTGTTGGAAATATTTTTGTTGCAAACTTGTTATAGGAGTCAGTGAGGTGCCGAACACAAGGTCAACAACCAGAGAGTGCAGGTTAAAAATACTTTATTAACATATCTTCAAATCAATGACACAATCTTTTTGTTCACACCCCTGGACAACCTGACTGCAAGCCAACCACCATGCAAAGCAATAGCAGCACAAGCACGATTAATTAATTAATTGCTCCAAAAAGGACAATAGTAAACGTGTAATAGTATTTAATAATAATGATGATAATAATACATATATCAACTCTACCCTACCTAGATAAAGAGGGAGAGAACAGTGGGGACACTGGTGTGGGAAGAAGGCCTCAGGCAGAGTGGAAGGTTGTCTTCCAGTTGAGTTTGTAGTGAATTAGTGCATGCATTTTCTCAAATTGAAACTCACAGCATGTCCTCTTTGAACAAGGCTCAAATCTTGATGTCGCCCATTCTTCTCACACTGCAAAACAGCTAAAACTGAGGAATGTAAGACAGACAATAGCTTAGGAGGGGGAACTATAAAATGTATTTACATATACAATAATGCTAAAGATGCAGCTTCTTCACTTCACACCAGATCAGAAATATGCCTATATATTTGAGCAAAAGTCTTTGTGAAGCGCATAATCTAAAATCCTAAAATAAACAAAATACCATCTTTGTTACATAAAGCTAAAGTATAGGCTTATAGACGTTTGATCTCTCTAAAATACAAGGATTGGGGCTTCATGGGGTAGAAATCTCCTTGTGTCTGATTGGACTGTCTGGCTGTCCATGTTATTGAGTGGTATGGCCAATTGCCCGGCTTGTCCCTGTCCCTGATCAGAATTAATTTTATAGAGGCAGATCTTGGACATAATAGCCAGACTTAATTTCAGGACTAGATTGCGGAGGGCCACACGGTATTCTTTGCGAACTAGGCAGTAGATGATAGGGTTGAAGCAGCTGCTGGTGAAAGCCAGGCAGTTGGCCAGAGGGAAAACGTATGTTTGAACCAAGTAGAATGAGGGACTGATGTCTGCAATGTCAAGTTGGATCAGGACACTCCAAAGGGTGAGGATATTGTATGGGAACCAGCAGGCACAGAATGAAAGTACCACCACTGCCACAGACTTTGAAACATGGGACTTTCGCCGAGGGTTGACGCCTTTCAGTTTATGCCGACAGAGTAAGCGCAGCAGAAGCAAATAGGAGAGAATGATAATGGCATAGGGCAGCAGAAATCCCAGCACCACTCTCAGGAGCTGGTTTAACCCAAGCCAAGCTGTACCATCTGGGAAACGCAGTAGGCACGCCGTGTCGTTGCCCATGCCCACACGGCTGAGGTCTGCAAATATGGCTCGAGGTGCCGCAGCTACAAGCGCTCCAGCCCAGATGAACACTGTGGCCACCTGAGAACTGCAAAATCTACTGCATAGGGAAGCAGTGGGTTTGAGCGCAGTTGCCACAGAGCAGTACCTGGTCAAACTCATAGCTGTCAGGAAGAAGCAGCTAGCATAGACATTAAGCCCTGTGAGTAAGGATACAGCCTTGCATGTGGCCAAGCCAAAGGGCCAGCTGTAGTCCAGCGCAATGTCCACGGCCCAAAATGACAAGGCCAAGGAGAAAAGTAGGTGAGCCAAAGCCAAGTTGAATACAAAGAAATTGATGGTGCCTGTGGCGATGGTGCGAGTGAAATACAACAGGAACATCACTAGCAGGTTCCCCAACATTCCAGCAGTAGCCACAACAAAGTACACCACAGAGATTACTGTCCGTAGCCAGGGGGAGCCATCACCGGGAAAATCCAGGTCATAGATCAAGCTGGTATTGTGGTAAATCAACTGGGAATCATTGCAGGATGGGTCTTTACTGCACCTGTTCAGGATGTTGTTGAAGAACTCAAGTCTCTTGAAGTCAGTTTTAGACATTTCAGCTCCCCTGAAGGCAATCCTCTTGAAGGTTACAGTTGGTCTTTCTGCTTGTACACCTTGAACCAATAATGAATATAAAATGAAAGTTCTGGTTGTCTGTTTACTTGCTGGCAGTCATCAATTCCTGCAAGGAAAGAGGAAATTATTATAACGGCGCTGCAGGTTTATGAGTAAATAAGTAGATTAGACCTTTGGCCCTTGTCAGATAAACAAATTACACTAAAGTGTTACCCATTGACTAAAGTAATCTAATTTAAATCCCAAAGAGTCAAACCTTGTTTGAAATTTAACTGGCAGGCAAAAATAATGTAAATGTAAAGTTATTAGAAAGCAAATTCCAGTCTTTAAAGTGGAAAATCATGTTTGCCCCAGTCAATAGCTTTTAGCGTGCACTCACATCCATATGACTTCATAGCCAACCACAGCCAGCCACAGTGTATAACCACAGTGTATAACCAAGTATGAAACCTGGTTCTAAATTCAACCACATGTCACACTTCACTAACACTCCAGTGTTATGCATTTCAAGTCATTTTAATAAAGCACAGCAGATAGACTGTTGACGTACAGTATACTGCATAAAGTCTGTTTTATTCTCCTTTGAACTTCAGTAGTACTACATGCAATGTGAAATAAAAAACACTATGTGCTTTGGACCTTGCAGTTAATTGAAGAATCATAAGTAGGACATGACTGGAAACCATTTGCATATGTGATGAATATGACATCAGTTTTGCAGAAAAGCGTAAAAGATGGCCCTAAATTGTGTAATTGTATCAACCCAAAACTTGAGAGATATAATTTAGCTTCGCAATGGCTTTCCTACAGTACCCACATAATGTTATAAACCCTCACATACTCGACACTTTCATTATCTGAAAAGGCAAGATTCATTGAACAATGTTTACTAGGTGCCTATGGACAGAGAAGATCAAGCTTCTTGTCACATTAATCTTGAGGGTAGACCATACCTGTCTGATGATGTCTAATATTTGTACGTGGTATCCATTGTTAAACTTGTGAATCATTCACCGGCCCATCAGGATGGGGTGGAGCGGATCACATTAAATTACATTTCCCTTAATAACTCTCTTTTCCAACGTTGAAACCTATTGCTGCCCTCAAACAACTGTATAGGTCCAGTATTCATTTTACTTTGCTTTTCAAGTCATTTACACCTAAACCTTTCATGACCAAAGAGACATGCAGTCTTCTGTAGTTTGCCAATTTGGGGAAGACAAAAACAACATCTGTGTAACTAAAGTGGGAAAATATCTTTAAATTGTTAGGGTTTGATCAAAAGGTAGTGATCTAAATCAAGACGTTTGGGTTTTCTGGCTAAAGGTTAGGCAAGCAAAGGAGCTGTTTAAGGTTAGGGTTAGGTACAGGCTAGATAATGGGTTGAAATTAGTTGATGCAACAGCTATAAATGAATTAGAATTCTTATAGACCCTTGCCGGCACATTACATCATCAAAAATGTGTTAAAATCATCTGGAGGACCATCCAGTTGGAGGCTGTTAACTCTAATGACAAAACTGCCGGCTGCCTTTGAGCATGTAAAATGTGGTAAATACAGTCGTCTCTGGGTATTTTTCTCTCTCTGAGCATTGATGATTTAAAATACCTTTAGTTCTAAACTTGTAGTCCATAATGGAGTAAACAGAGTGAAAAAAATCACACACGGGAAAGTTTAAAAAAATCGGACCATTTGGCTCTTTTGGCTCATTCATAGCCAGTTCATTTAATTCTAACTCTTTCTGGACTACATTTCTATACATATAAGGTGAGCTATATATATAGATAAAATTCTTACCTGATTATCCTAAACTTGGTCTTGGTCTCGTAGTTATGTTCCAGGATGTTCCAGTTATGTTCCACAACATACAAGTCATTATCTTGAAGGCGGTCACCTACATTAGACTGGATGTCACCCACCCTGAATTCACGCTCCACCCCATCATATTTTTCACCCTGCATATTCAGTCTGGAAATCAGCTGAACTGGTTCTGCTGAAAGACTGAAAACAAAAGATAGGTTGACCAGCTCTAAGATATAGTAATTTAATATCTATTCTGATCTGAAACCCAACAAATGGAGTATCCTGAAGAGAAAGAGAGAGTGTTTTAGGATAGCAGCATAAGTACAAATCTACCTGTGTGAATACTGGTAGGCAAGAATAAGACAAGAGAGGTTTTTATGCAAACATACTAAATCGAGCATTTGTGTATGTGCTTAAAATATTGACGGTACCGTTAAAACTACATAGACTTTACATACAGATTGAAAAATGTCCAGGCTTTGACGGAAGATAAACTGCTGCAAATGTAATTTGTTTTCTTCTATTTATGTCTGGGGCGTTGCTCCAAGATTAGATTGAGCAACATAGATGACTCCGATTGTAAACAGCGGAAAGATCATCAGCAATGAATGAGTGAATTAGATTAGCTTGGAATAGGCGGAAGAGTGGACCAGTTGATTAATGCTGGTCTGTCTAAACTGAGCCATCTTCATGAAGTAACTGAACAAAACATGCATTTCCCTTGAATGTTTACTTTTTCATTTCCAGGAACATGCTGCACAAATCACATAAGATGATTCTTTACCTCTCCAGACCAGCTTGATTTCTACCATTGCAGAGGATTTAAATAATTGCATAACATATTATCAACATGTAACAGAGTTGACGGTCTGTTAAATTCACTCTTTTGGTATACTATCCATCTTATTCAAGAGTGTGCTTTTAAACAGTAATAACACTGTCTTTCTGCCATCGTTCAACCTGTTTTTTTGAATTTTTCAAAATGCAAAATAACAGAAATGGGATTTGTGTAGGGGGCTCAGAGAAGGAGTGTGTGTGTTGTGTGTCTCGAGTTTGCTCATCACAGTCAAGTATCCAATTCTTTACTGTTTACCGCTATACCTCCACAGAACCACAATGCTATTTTATCACAAGATTTCTTAAATCTTGAAACATCACTCTTAAGCCAACACCAGCACAACAAGCACTCCTGTCCTCCAGTCCAGTGCTTTTCTCTTCCCTATATACCATTAAATCTTCTCACCAACTTCAAGCCCTCCATACAACAGTCACAACAGGACTCCTATGACAATACTTTATTATGGTATATAGAGCTAGAGCTGGTATATAAAAGTCTCATTGAAAGTGTATTGACCTTTGACATTTCAACTTGGTATGGCAACCTTGGGGCCAAGAACAGGAGCAAATTGGCAAGGATTGTAAGCATGGCCAGTAAAATTATAGGGAAGCCACAGCGACAGCTGTCTGAGATCTATGTGCTCAGGAATGGGACCAGGCTCAGCAAATCTTGGCTGATCTTTTACATCCCCTTCATAATGAGTTTGACTAGCTCCCCTCTGGGAGGCGCTATTGTTGTCTATGTACTGGGCTGTTTACGGCCTGTGTTGTCTGAGCCTGCATTGTTTGTACTGTGTTGTTGTTTGTAGCCTATATTATGTGACTGTTTGTTTTTATTACAACCATGGTGAAGCCAAAGGCTTGTATTATTTTGCCAGCAAATCATTTAGATGCCAGCTACATGCCAATATTCAATGCAACAACAGTATGCAACTAGAAAGTGCGCTCAGTAGAATGCAGACCTCCGCCAAGGAAGCCATCCATAAAGCATAGGTGTCAACCTATGCCTACCACAGGTCACATAGCCCTTCAGAATAAAACTTCCTCGGCAATGATCTCTTGCAATTTATGCAAGAGGCTGATTCTTCCGTTCCTTCAGCCATTTAGAGACGAGAACATTTTGCAGAAGTCGCTTCTTAACCCGCAAAGTATTGTGTGCACCCCTTCTCTCTGACAGGGTTTGGTATATTGCAGAGGAACCTTTATTCTGAAGGGCTACGTGATCTGTGCGTGCGGTAGCGTGGAGGCGACGTCATCAGCGAGGTAGCATTAGCTGTAGCTCCCAGCTCCCTAAAGCTGCGTTTTGGGAAAACTAAGGGCTTTATTGTAACTTTGATGGGATCCTCGTG
>OMLI01074090.1:0-10089 GCA_900302605.1 Rondeletia loricata | reverse complement strand
TAGCCTACATATATAACAAGAAAACTATTAACTATATGCAATATCCTATAGGAATATTATAGTGATACTATAGGAGATAGAAATACCATAAAGTAAGATTAGGTCACTATAACACTCCCACACTATAAGTCCCTATAGGAATATTATAGTGATTTTTTGTTAGGTCATGGACGTTCATCGTTTCATCCAACAGTGTATAAATATTACAGCATTACAAATTAAGCCTATCATCAATCTTCTAGGCCTATGTAAATTAACCCTATTTATTCACAACCCCAATTTAGTCAAAGAAAGTAGTTGTTTTGTTTTGTAGCTCTGTGGCATGTGGGGCGAAGAAATGGGGTCAGAGAAAAGACTGAATACTGGCTCTGGAGAATACACCTCTGTACCAACTTATAGCTTCAGTTGAGTGGCCTGTAGCAAATTAGTCCTTATGCAAATATATGGAAATACTTACAAACTAATGGTGGCTGGAAAAATCTCATAAGATCTTACAAAAAAATAAAATGGACAAACTGAGTATTCATGGGGGATCTGCTGCTTAAAAGTAAAATTTTTGGAGTTTTTTTAATTCTTCCAGTCTGAATCATCCATTAGTATGGATAGACTCAACATTAATGCTATATTCCCTATTACATAAAACATGAAATGTAAAACTTTGCCACAAAATATACCAACAAAACCATACTGCCCTCAGACATATTAAATCACTAAATTATAGCCAACTGTCCTCAGAAGAAGTCACATTTACATGATCATTTCCCCCGTGCCAAAGCATGCAGAAGTTAATTTAATATTTTACAGCCATATTTTTGGCCGGTAAAAAATCTGTCTGGCCGGTAAATTTGTTCATCTACCAGCCACCTTGGCAGGTAAGCCAAAAAGTTAATTTTGGACCCTGCATTCAGCGCTTTCTAGGCACCCCTGCCCTGGACTTTCTTCTTTATAATTTCTGCCTGTATCTTGGCAAGAGATGGACAACATTATGATCAGAGCGCCTTAGGGGCAGGCGACCTCGTGATATGAATGCATTCGGCACATTGCCAAAACATAAGTCCAGTTTTCTGTTCAGCCTGGTTGGACAAGACACATACTGCTCCAGGTTAGGCAGCAGAGATGAAAAGGTATTTTTATCTGTCATATCTCAAGGCCTTGTATCTACCAGCATGTCAACATCTGATGGGCTATGTGTAGATTAGGAGTGATAGAGATCATTTGTATCCGCTACTACTGTCCTTGTGCCAGGGTCTGCAAGAATATTTTACTTTGAATCGCCAAAGAAAATGGCACAACATTTCTTTTGAAAAGTACCCAAGGCTTTTAGCTGTAGCTGTGTAGAGGGAACAGTTAGGCTTTAGGTAATGTGGGTGAACTATCAGTTCATGCCTGCCATACTAATAATGTTGCTATTGTTGAATTGTCAGTGCCAGCACTATGAGCATGGCTTCCTGCGGTGGAAATGTGCACAGTGACTGGAAAGTTGTCAAAACCTCTAAACCAAAATGTTTCCAAAATGAAATCCTTAGAAATCTGCCTAAGATGCCGCTTTGAAATCTGCCCAACCAGCTCTGCAACTTGCTGATACAGTATGTCGCATTAGTGATTAGAAGTGACTGCAACTGTATTCATTTTGCATTGTTAGGTAGCGGTGTCAGCGCCAACCTCACAGCTGCTGTAGTGACTGTGCTTGTTTGATAATTGATCAAAGCCCATGTTGTGAAATGAACAGAGGGAGAGAGGCGGGGCGGAGCAGAGGTGGCTCGGCTCTGCTGTCTCTGGGGGACGTGCGGCGAGTGAGTCAGCTGGATGAGCTCTGGAGAAGATGGTGTTCTCTTTCTCCCCCTTTCTTTCTCTCTCTCTCTTTCTTTTCTCCTGCTTGTCTTTCAGTAGTCCCTTTCAGTCTGCTCTGGCTCTGGCTCACCCTTTTGCTTCACTGGATCTCCCTTGCTTCCCATTTTTATCTGCTTGCTATCACATTTCATCTCTCTGCATTCATTCTCTCTTGTCTCTCCCTTCCACGCTCTCCACTTCTCTCTCTGTTTGACTCCCTCCCACCCCCTTCCTCCTTCCTTTCCCCCCTCATCCCGTCAGCCCATTGATTCCTGGTCATCCTTAAGTCTTTGATGCGGGCTGTGTTCTGTCAGAGAGCTGTAGGGATGCTGGTGCGGACTCATGCAGGCTTACGGGTGGCAGTAAAGGATCAAAGCAGCCCTCTAATGCCTACATACCTCCACTATCAGACACTCATCTCCCCCATCTTCTCTCCCAGCCTCCCCTCTCTTCAGGCTGACCGTGAAGTGTGACTGTTGGGGCTGAGGCTCTGGTATAGTGCCAGGTATAGAGGAGAGGCCCGGGGGAGACGTGGGCACATGTATTATCAGTGTCCTGCAAATAACTTGTATCACCAAAAGGTAAATATTTGAGGAATTAGTGAATTTTTTTACTATCTTTAGCATTTTACAATGCATTTTCAGTCCCCGGGTCATGAAACATGACATGAAACAGTAACAGCAAGGGTCACTCGTGGAACTCCTCTCTTTAATGCTGTGGTGTACAGTCACTGGAAAGCTGCATAAACAACAAGCACTCTGCCCTATTAAATAATAGAGCAGGAGAACTCCTGGAGGGTAAGACAAGATGAGAGGATGGGGCGTGTGGGGGAGGAGAGGAGTAGATGAGTGAGTGAGAGAGAGAGAGGCCATGAGAAGAGCGGATGAGAGCAGAGAAAGAGAGGATGAGAAGTAGAGAGATGGAGGATGAGGAGAGCAAAGGAGGGGTGGAAGAAGAGAAAGAGGCCTTTTCTCCAGTGTCCCGATGCTGCTAAAAGACTGGCCTCTCTTTGTCATTCACAAACCAGTGTGACGTAGGTTCTTTCTAGTCTGCTCCCATGTGGTGCTGGTGTCATATAATTCATATGGCTCTCTGTCAGTGCTTCTCAGGTGAGATAGAGGCCCCTGTGTGTGAGCGTAGTGTCGGTGTGTAAGAGAGGCTGGAATCTGATACCTAGACTCAGGTTGCAGACAGGAAGGGGTGTGTGTGTGTGTGTGTGTGTGTGTGTGTGTGTTTGTCAGCTTTATACCTCTAGGGGGTGAGAGGGTGGGATGAGTCTACTTCCATACCCTTCGGGCTCCGTGGGACAGAGTTATACAATGGCAGCAGAGACAGAGGAGACCAGACACACACAGGAAGTACATACAAACAAACAGAGGCCTCTTTACACTGGTGTCACCAGTGATGTCACTGGCCCTCCACTCATGACACATAATAACTTGGCACCTTCAGGGGATCCTGGCCCTGCAGCTGAATGGCTGAGGCAAGCTTGGCCATAACCCAGAGCTTCCCATTGTATCCCCTGGCCTAGACTCTAATATGTTACTGTAAGTTCTGTATTTGTCACCATTTTTCCCATAGTGCAGCAGTCAGGGCAACAGAAAGTGAAACGCTTCACTCCTCAATACCTTGGCACTATGAAACTTTGTTTTTATTATGTTTTTTGGAAAATGTTACTATAACCATAAGTTTTCACACCTTTGCTGCTATTTTAATCTCCCATAATTAAGTTCACTGGATGGGAAAACTTACTCCTGTGTTCCTTGTCTATTAGTTTGTATGGACTGCTGTGATATAATGATGTATATAGCGATAAACCTTTTTATGATCATAAGACAACACATAGTATTTTAGAATAAAGGAGTGCCTCTATGTATATAATATGCTATAAGTTATATTTTCTAACAATTCAATTGCTAACATCAAGCCAAGTAGCCTAACGTTACTGTATTCTGCATAGCAGACACATGAAACATTTCACAAATGCATGGTCGTCAAACAGAAAATAAGTCTTCTGTTTTTCTGAATTCATGAAAAGTAGTTTTTTGAATAAACAAGATTTCTACCTGCCAGAGGCAATATGAGGGGCTTCTCCTCCTGTAAATAATACCTTAACTGGGATAATAGCTAATGTCGGGGGCTGCACTCAGTTGATGCACTCTCTCATTACATCTGCTCTAACATTAAGAAAATCCTCCATCATATTTCCTTCCCACTCTTTGATTGGTATTTATAGAGAGGATTAAAAGATGAGAATCATTATTTTGTCCTACATAGTGCATTAAACATTGGATAATAAAGTATTTTGGAGTTGTTCATCCAGCTAATCAACATCTCTCAACCACTGCCGCTTAATTACATTTATCATGACAAATTATCGCTACACCGATCATACAACGTCCAGCTCCTGAGTGAGTCACAGCAGGTTGGATAATGTTATCCCAGTCTCCTCTTCTCTTCTCTTCTCTTCTCTTCTCTTCTCTTCCTTCTGTTCTGTGCTGCTTTGTTCACCATCCAGCCAATTAGTCATTTATGCTAGTGGTCAGGTCCAGAGCTCACTGCTAGCTAATCCCCGATCACAACACTCCGCCCGGTTTGTCTTCAACCAGACTAAACCTTCCCCTTTCTCACTTTCACATGGCCAGCCATGCACTGCAAAATTTTTTTTTATTGACAAGTAATCCAGCTGCATTGGATATTCTTTAACCAACAATTTTAAGTGGGCAGTCCACTTTCCTTCAGAATTATATTTTCTTATATATTTTTTTTAGATATATTGTGGATATATTTATGGGTGTATAGTTGACATAGACATGAAAAGAGAAGAGAGATGTGACAGAGTAGTGTCAGCCAAGCCTTGAACCTACGTATATATTTGCAGGTACAGTAAGTGGTGTCTGTATTTGTGTCTGCATTCCTTGTTTAAAGTTGAACTAATTAAATGTTCCAGGCTAGTGAGCAGATTCTTCAGAGTGTGAATGAGTGTATGTGGATTTGGACGGGTGTAGAGTCCTAACAGGTCTTCAGTGGCCAGAGGTGACCTCTATGTAATAACATACATCCGTCCAGCTATGTACAGTAGCTGTCACGGACTCATCAAAGACATGTGTTGGGGTAAAATGTTGTCAAGCCATTGCATTAGGTGACCTCAGCTCACTGGGGGAGTCTGGCCTACGAACCTGGTTGCCGTGGAAATGTCTCTTTCTCTCCTCCCTACTTTTCTCCTTCAGTCTCTCTCTCTCTCTCTCTCTCTCTCTCTCTGTCTCTCTCTCTCTCTCTGGATCAAGTAAGTGTGTTTGTTTTAAGAATATCCAAACTGAGTGGTATTTTAAGTGTGCATGTCAGTGTTTGTGTGTGTGTCTGTACTGTATGGTTGAAGAATATTCAAATTGAGTAATATTCTTTTCTTTGTCTGTGTTTGTTTGAACAATATTCAAGCTGAGTGGTTGCCTGGCTTTCAAGTGTGTGCGTGGGTGGGTGTGCGTGTGTGTGTGTGTGTGTGAGTTAGCTGAACTTTGAATCACACTCCATCTGTGAGTTGTTTTGTGGCCATAAGCAGGAGGTACAGCTCTCAGCTACATCCCTCCCTGCTGTGACAGCCCTGCTCAAGTCTGTGTGTGTGTGTGTGTCTGGTTGGATGTCAGTTTGTTGGATTGCATGTAACTGTTTTGAAATAATAAGGATTAGGGGAGTTTAGACATCTCTTTTAAAACACAGGTAGTCTAAGATAAAGTTCAAATTGTAATGCCTTTACAGACCTACAGTACATATGAACGCAGTCCCAGAGAGGGCTTTGATCCAGTTGGTCAGTGTACGGATAGGGATTTCCCACTAAGCAGATCCAGATAGAGAATTCCCATTGAATTAGAGTGATATCTAGGTAGCAGGTACGTTTTTTAAACAACATTTCTGTAAGATTCAACGCGCCGACATTTGTGTTCTCAGTACCAAGAACTTCCCTGGGCAGGTTTTCCACAAAAGAACCCACTGAGGGTGTAAGGTATAGAGTTGGTCCACACTGCATGGAAAACACTTTGTCTGCCCTTTGGTCCCCTCTCACCTTTCAACTTACCCCCAGTCCAAGTGTTTCGTAGGATTTTAAGGGACAATGATGCTACTTTAGCCAATTCATGGTTTGTTAACCAAATGTTAATGTTGCCCAGCTCAAATGAGAGATTGATTGCTGTGGGCTTGAAGGGAGAAACACTGCTTGCGCTCAAATTAAACAACGAACTCCAGTCCAAGTACTTGTCTGACAGCTGACCATTAAATTAATAAATGCTGGCTTTTCAGACTCTAATCATCATACGATTTAGAGATAGGGAGATTTATGAGAGAGGGTGTGCTTTTATAAAAATCTACCCTTAATTCTGGTTAGTCTTCTGGTTGGTCTGTCAGTCAGTCATTCAGTCAGTCAGTCAGTCAGTCAGTCAGTCAGTCAGTCAGTCAGTCAGTCACTCAGTCAGTCAATCAGTCAATTAATTAATTAATCAAGCAAACAACTTTACCCCGTTCTGTCCATAGTAATTCTCTCTTAAAGAATAATTTCCTGAGGCTTCCATATACACAGTAAAAAGCTACTGAGTTTCAAAACAACCATCAATGGCCGACCACACAGGGCCACGAGTCAAGTGCTTTCAAACCCACTTGTTGCCAGGCAGTTTCACATATAGAGGCAATTTGGATGGCTTAGCAAAGTCGGCAGAAATTTGTTTCAGTTGCAGTTGTTTCTATTTACACATTGATATATGCAGTTTCAAGTGTTAAGCTGCAAATTTGCCTGTAGTACTGGCTGTTTTGTAATGTGCGATTCTTTATGAGCGGCCGTATGGGACATAATCCAAACTTTGGCTTGCACATACAACTACTTTACCTCTCACATACATGTATTATGAGACCCTCTCATATAAACTACTGAAACACTCACACACACCTGTCACATTCCCTACTAAACCTCTCATATATACTATTGAAATTGAAAATGTTCACACACACACACTAGTAAGACCTTTCACGTTCACCACTGAAATATTCTCATAAACACTACTGAAATATTATATCTAGTTGTTGCTAGTCCCTGTCACTTAATATCGTGTGCTGTTGCACTGTGTATTCAGACCACTTGTAGGTGCGATCAGCTTGTACATTTAGACAGACAGAGTTGTTGTGACAGTGAGGGTGGTGTGTAGTGGCAGAGTAATAGGAGAAGGGACACAAAAACCTCGTTTCTGCTACAGGGCCTAACAGGGCTGGCTGGGACTTCATTCATATTCATTACATTTACTTATTTACAATACGTTCTACACATTTCTGTGATTTTTGTTTAGTTTTTTGCATGTTGTTGCTAAAAGCACTACCGATTCCATGTTATGAGCATTTTAAGTTGGCCTTGCCAGGCCCCACTTGGCCCTGCTGAGGAGCGGTGCCTGGTGAAGGGTTGTTGGGTTTACAGTGGGCTAAGATAAGGCAGGGAGTCGAGGGCCTATACAGTTGCAGCCATTTAAAAATTGATGATGCATCCTGTCTTGGCCTTTCATAGAAACAGATAAGAAACTTCGTACAGCAGCTTCTCACAACATGCAGACTGAACTATGCCAGTGATCAACTGCACCATTTTGCTGTGTATTTTATTGTCTCCATTGTATTCCAACTATAGATCAATGGTGTTGGTAACCTGAGAAAGCTGCAGCTAAGGGCTGGAGCTGGAGTTGGGGAGGGGAAAGAGGGGGTTGAGGAGAGGACGCATGGGGATTGACAGCCTATTTAAAGGTTGAGGTTTTGAGGAAATATTACCTCAATTCAAATGTATAGTGCTTTCTTTATATTGATCTGTGTTGATGTTTGAATCTAAACAGTTCAACTTGTAACAGGAAAAGGGATTGCTGTTGAACTTATGCACTGTAAAGGACAGCCAGATTGTTTATAAGTTGTTGTGTTAGCCCATGCAAATATATACCTTGGTTACTGGGGGCTGGGGGATCAAGGATCATCCATGAAATGTGACCTGTGCGTGGTCCAACAGACCTGAACTGAGGCAGGGACCAGAGAGAGGAACAGCGTCAGTTTCAGCAGGAGAGGGACCGGCAGAGAGGTGAAACATGGCTCCAGACGCACAGAGCAGAACTGGCATGAAACAGATACTCTGAGGAACACTGGATTGGAGAATTTGCAGTTCTCTCAGGACCCACTTTTATTGATTTTTTAAATCCAAATTTTACTGATTGTGGGTTCTACTCTGCCGGTGGACCGGCCTTTCATTGCAAGGACTTGGAAAGGTGAAAACGACTCATCTACAGTACCAGGGACTTGATTGGAATGAACGTGGAGCATGATTTTCTGTCGCATGTCTGAGCTACCAGCTGCTGTTGAAACGGAGTTGCGGTGCAGTTGTCAAGTGACCTGACGCTCAAAATACGATCCCAGTGAATTCCCCAAACTGTCCTGTGACAGCTCGCTCAATAATGGAATTCCACCATGTGATGCCTGTGCACTTACTGTTTAGTAATACCAGTCGTACGCTTCCATCGGCTTTCATTTCAATGAATCGTTCCGAGGCTTGTAGAGAAAAATAAACAAAAGAAACAAATTAATCTTTGATTCCGAGGGTAACCGAGAAGATGATGACGACATCGTCCAACCTGGAAGTTCCCATCAGCCCTTTCTGCTACCGCCGTCACTCCTGGGTTTGGTATGCTGCCGTTGCTCTTCACAGTGTGGGGGTGGGGGTGTTTGCTGTTGTCTGTGTTTGGGTGCGTGCGTGTGTGTGTGTCTGTTATTTACACCTGAGTCCTGTGTATGTCTTTGTATGCACGTACGTGTGTGTATAATTGTTGCTTATTGTGTAAGGATGTCCTTGTCAGTTCTCATTAGATTCAGTCCTTTGTAGTGGTAGCTCATTGGCATAGTCTGTAAGTGTAGATCGCTGCTGGAAGTTGCTGATAACACTTTTAGAGATCTAACAGAATTAACTCTTATTGTTTTAAATAGTTAACCTAAACCTAGCCTGAAGCAATAGTAGTATATTGATTAACTACCTAATTATTACAACCTATCTTACATTTCATGGACATGTGAAGAAAGTGTGGAGCGTTGCCATTCTTCTAGGTTGTTATGTGGTTAACAGTCTGTCATTCGTTCTCCTCGGTGTATAATCTTAGGAGTGAACTATTGTTTTGAACCAGTTTGTGGATTACAGTGTGATACATTCCTACGACCTGATAGAAGGAGATGCGGTAGATAAAAAAGGTGCTGGGTTTGGAAGAAGAAGGGAAAGATAGAGCGAACAAGAGAGAAAACTTGGCTCATGTGGGCCTTGACTCCTTGTTCTTATGTCAGGATCAAGACCTCTAACCTCAAACATGAGTCGTCTACAGTGTTCTTAGCCTTAAATATCCTCTACAAACAAACACACACACACACATACATACACACACACACGCACACACACACGCACACACACGCACACACATGTCAATCATTGGACTAATTGAAATAATGGCATTGTGAAAACATACATGCATACACACACAAACACAAGCACACCCACACTCTCAGAGGGTACAGTATAAAATGGCATATGTATTTGATTACGCAGCAGTGACGTGCGTCCCAGATTTCCTTTGCAGTGTATAGTAGTCCTAAATAATTGAGTTTGGCCAGTGAGGAAGTGAAGCATATCTGTTGTGGAAGTGAATGGTGCTTTTATTGTAGCTGAGCAGGAGCAGCTGCCACATGTACAGACAACAAGGGTGAATACATTGTACCTTTGTGCCTTTTGTCATTTGGGCTGTACCCACTTGTTACTGGGGCAGGAGCGTATCAAGTCTATCTATCATACATTAAAAATAACAGATTTATAGCCTTTCTGCTAAAAAAAAAGGTACACGTGTTTCCTGCAAATTGTTATTTATAACGTTTTCTATTGAAAGGCTACATGCTAGAACTTTAAGTCAGTGATTCTTGAGGGGGTTTCAGGGGGTCCCCAGCTAAATGAGGAATAGATTAATTTCTCTATCAGACCAGGTAGTTAATTGCATTCACCTGTTGTCCCAGGTCTAAACCAGACCCTGATTATACAGCTAGAATGAAAACTACTTGGCAGAACAGTACTCTGGACCCCGAGGACTGGACTTGAGGTTGGCATAATGAGCGAATGTCTAAGGCAGTATTTCCCAATCCAGTCCTCAAGTACCCCCTGTTCTGCAAGGAACAGGAAGTGTTGAAAGTGTGTAGCTATTAACTGGATCAGGTGTGCAAGAG
>OMLI01074083.1:0-10557 GCA_900302605.1 Rondeletia loricata | reverse complement strand
AGCCCTGTCCTCTCAACTCTGCACTGGCTGCCTGTGAGTTCTAGAATAGATTTCAAGATTCTCCTACTGGTCTTTAAAACACAACATGGCTTTGCACCCGTATATATCACAGACATGTTAAAGAAATATCAACCAACCCGGAGACTAAAGCCACTTTTCGACGGTAGGGCTGGACAGTTACCAGGGCCGCTTCGTGCCATTCCGCGCTGCTCTGGACTCGTGGGAACGGTTACCATTTCTGTTTCCATCTGTCGGGCTGCTAAAACACGGACTTGGAAGTATCACAGTTTCAGGCATTTTTATTTAGCTTCTCTACCGACCTAGCTTCAAGGAGGTTTTATATTAACGCCTAGCTTATGGAAGAGGACGTGAAGAGACCGGATGCGGAGTCACAAAACTGACATCCAATCAGTGAATACCTACGTCATTCACCCGAACGATTCCGCTGCATTGAACACGGTTGTCTAACCGTGCCGAGAAAATCACGCTGGGCACGGTTTGTAAGCATTCCGCGCCAAACCGTTTCCAGGTGGAAACACCATTGGAACCGTTGCTCTCCGTGCTTAGAACCGTTCGGCCCTACCGTGGAAATGAGTCTTAAGATCACTGAGCTCTAACTTGCTCTATGTCCCAAAGGTTAACCTTGTGAGAAGTGGTGAAGCAGTGTTCTCCTTTTATGCTCCAAAACTTTGGAACACTCTGCCTACAGAAGTTAAAGAAGCACCATCGATTTACATTTTAAGAGCAAACTGAAAACACACCTCTTTAAGAATGTCTTCAATCCGTAATGACTCTACGACTGTTTTCCTATATTATCAGCTCACTCAATTTTATCAATTGTATCTCTTATTGTATGAGTACTTGTGTATTGTCACTGTTTTATTGCACTTCTATTCCTATATTTTTAACTCTGGTAAGATGCCTTTTGATTTTATTTATCTTCTTCTTTTTTCTTTTCTTCTTCTTCTTTTTAATTATTTTGTGTAAAGCGCATTGAGTTGCAATTGTTGTATGAAATGTGCTATACAAATAAAACTTGAGAGAGAGTCAGGGTGAGACCAGGGGGCCAGGGGGTCAACAGAGTGGACGGTCGCAGCCTGTCCTGTCCTGTCCTGCCCTTCTCCTGCAGCGAGGGCCTGCCTGCTGACAGGGGAATGACATCACCAGGGGGGCCCTTTGTCCCCTTTTTGGGAGCGTTGAAATGTTGCACACAAAGGCCATGTGGTGCTCTATCTCCAGATCTGAGTGGACACAGCACTTTTGAAAATCCCTAACAAGATTAAACCATAGGGCAATCAGCTGTCAGTCCACACACACTAGCTGCTTCTCAGAACTCACATAGGATCTAAGCCCTGCTGTTCAAACTCACTATTCCTATACACGCAAAGGCAGCATCCATGACTATGCCGGGATGGATGGGAGGAATTGACTGTAGCTCTTCGAATCGGCTGTCACTGCTTATTGTAACCTATCTTTTTGGGGGGCTCATAAACCTTTCCTCCCAAGACAATTACAATTAGAATGTTCTCCAAATAATCTGACTTGCTTTCACCTCATGTTTTTAGCTGTCTTGATATGCTGTAATAAGTGTCTGTCTGTGTTTGTACTGTTGTGTTGGCTGTGGTTTCTTGTGGCCTGCAGCACCTCTAAGTGCATATCCATCCTATTACATCACTGACAAGCAGCCCAGTGCCCATGAGAGCTGCTGACTACACATAAATCAAGGCCATGCAAGTGGGATCCCTCATTCTCTTTAGTTTCAAAGAAATGTCTTTCCTGTCCTGGTACACTTAACCCTTCTGCTGGTCTTTATAAACAGATGAGTGGCTGTTGTTGCCGTTGTCCAGATGTGGTACTATCTTAAGGAGACACATGATGTGAATACATATCAGTGTCGCAGGTTTTGTTTTCTGTGTATCAGGATTTCACAGCTTGTGTCATGTTTTCTTGTTGTGCTATTGCTGTGCTAGACTCTCCCCAGACTAACATGTTGGCATTTTGTCAGAATGCAAACGGCTAATAACCGAGAAAATTGTATTCAATGATATAGCTCATGTTGTCTCTTCGTGTGAATTTCAGTTTTACATGCTTCGACCGGTGCAACTTTGTGTTTCAACAATATAGAAAGAGGACAATGCAGACCTGGCCTAGAATACACAGTACAATGCAGTGGGTGTTGGTGTGAAACTCACCTGGTTGCTATGACAACCCATCATTAGCAGTGACTTCTTCAACATACCATTACTATGTTTATTGCACAACTTTGTAAATACTGTACTCACATGACTGATGTCCCTAACAGCTGTTAGGCAGTAAAAAAGGCAGTTGTCACCTGAATGCGAGTTTCATTATACATTATTATAGATTTAATTGAAGATATTTAAAAGTGTCTTCCGTCTTGTAAACTCCCAGGGCTGTTTTTAATTAAAAGTGTATTTTTCGAAAGTGTTTTAAAAGAGTGCCTATAACAATCTTCTTCAAGGGAAGCTGATTGCCATGATTGCTGTTCAATGCTCGTTTGCTTCCAGACGACCCGCTCTGTGTGTGTGCTCTGACCGTAAACACTGAGCATCCGACGACATGTGCATGTACATATTTACATGTGAATTCAATAGACTGAAAAATTATTTGAGTAGATATCAGGATATCAACAGTAATGACATGAGTCTGGCTTTGTTCACATTGAGACAGTTTCTTTTAAGGATCTCTCAAGAAGATGCATTCTTTGAGTTGGTTTAATATTAATATTAATATTAATATTAATATTAATATTAATTAAATATATATCATATATATATTTCCCCCCCAAAAAATGACATCCACTTGAAAAATTTGACACTTTCTCTTACAGAATGATAGCAAAACATTTCAAACAACTTTTGGTACTTTTTAAAAGATGTTCAGTATCTCAATGCCTTTGTTTTTTCCAGACTAGAATTGAATGATGAGTTTCAGGTAATGATTTCCCCCCCTAAAATGCATTTTGGAGTCCTTTTATTTTTCCTTTTATTTAGGACCTGAGACACTATGATGAGATGAGCTGATGTGAAGACCTTAATGAGGCAGGCAAAACAATAGGAACACAAATAGGTCAGCTTTCCTTAATGAAGATAAAGGGCTTCCTTTATTAGTGAGGGCATTTACATTGCTAACAAAAAGGGTCTCATTAGCCATTTAGTTTAACATGCATTCAACTCATGGATCATGTGAGACGTTTGGATTCTAAACACCAGCATTTTAGATGTCTCAGTCATTAAGTGTTCAATTGCTAAACATTAGTGTTTCAAAAATCAACACCAAATTGAAATAAAAACGATTCAACATCCAGTGTCCCATTGAATCAGCATGCTCTGAACATCTTCAAATCACACTATGGGTCCGCTATAGAGCAGCATGTGCAAAATTGTTGGGTTTATTGCGTGAAAAGGGTTTGAGGATGAGCCATTACCCCTGTTGAGGAAAGTACCCGGCTCCAGGGCGTCTAGTCAAGGGTTTAACCTCTGTACTCTAGAGGTTAACGCCATATGCTTCACACAGATGATTGGAGGATCAAACCTGGGTCTTTGCATAGATAAAAAGGCAATTAATGTGGCGCACTTTAGGATTATTATCTAGTTTAGGATTATTATCTAGCTAAGTACTCTTTATATATCGTTTTTATTTTTTATTTTGGTATGCCCGTGTGGCTAAAAAGTGTGAAAGATTTGTATGTGTTCAACCTCTAAACACAATGACATACAACAAAAAGTGATACAGTAAAAAGGTGTTTAAGGTATCTGTTCTGAACCTAAGCACTCCCCTCAGATGTAGACTTTACTGTCGGAATAAAAAAATGATAATTCACAATCTTGCTTGCATCGCAAATGCTGTCTTGAAACATTTAATTGAAAATAAATCTAATGAGTACACGTCTGTCAAATCACTACAAGCACAAAGTCTTTCACAAATCAAAGACATGACCTCCCCACCCCGCTGTCCTTGCCCCCAACACAGCCTTCTATAGATTCAGCAGAGCAGGTCAGGCGAGTGTCATGCCCTGCGGTTCAAAGGTGAAAAGAAGACCAGTGCCATCCTGGAAATTAGACCAAACTAATTGTTCTTCAGTCCACTTTAATTACAGCAGAGTCAAGAGCAGTCTACTTCACCCATACCAGGGCCATGACACCAGTCATGGGAGGGGGTGGGGGTTATTATGGATGGAAAATTAAATTATATATGCTACAGTGCACTGGACACAAAAGCAAATTCACAATTTAATTAACAAACAAAGACCCTTAAACACGAAGCATGCACTGTAGTTGGGTTATGAAACAGATTTTTCCTGAAGTAGCCTGTTTGCTGTTTCTGCTGGCATAGTGTGTAGTATTTCATTAAAAAGTGGGAAAATACCATTTCATGTTACCCAGAAAATGAATTAATCAACTATAAAACTGCAACTGCAACTCAAAGTCTGTATGTCGCCCAAAAGTATAAATCACCCATTGATCCTTGTTACTCTGCACACTAATATATGGTAAACACAGCTTTACATTGGGTTGAAAGACCTTTGCATGTATTTTCTGTCTTGACAGCCTCATTTCTTGAGCTGAACAGATTCACCTTACTGTCTGTGTCAATCAATATGGCTTAACTTCAGCCATGTTTATAATCCATGCCTATTCCAGAGGTGAAACATGACCTGTGTTCAATTGCTCATTGGCTGGGCTAAATCCCTGTGCCACCAGGGAAATGTTGATTAGCATATTAACATTAGCATGCTTATTGCCAGTTAACAGTCCAGTAGATCCTCCACTCACTCCCGCTGCAGTCTGTTTAACTCGGTCAGCGCCGTGAATCTCCATCTGTAGACAGTGAGCGCTCCCTTGTTGAGGGGTTTAGTGCACATGCTTTGATCAGATAAATCCTCATGCCAATGGGCGGACCACGCCTTGCTCTGTCTCAGCTGCATTTCCAACACATGCTGGGAGAAACATCCATTGGCATAACCTCACACTCATTACCACAAATTACACACACAGACTGTAAATCTGGAAATGCTTTGCCATCATATCTCATCATTCACAGCGTGTTTCTGTGCACAAGAGGCAACATGTAAAACACTTACGTACTAGAATAGTGTGTGTAAGTGGCTTTGACATGTACGGAGGCTCGTGCTCGGTTGTTTTGTTGATCCCAATCTATAGATACGCTAGAGTATGCTCTAACTTTGTTGTGCTCATAGCCAGTAGGCTGCATTCCTTATCTCTGGTCAAAGTTTGCCCACCAAGATTTGAGCCACGTGCGGCTCTGGAGAACTGCTATAGAATATCATCCTGCAAGCAATTCCTCGCAGTGTGGAACGCCTATTTTTGGCTGGACCAATGCATTTTTCTGCATGAAAAAAACGCTGTGGATTTTCAGAGCTCTCTTGACAGCACAGACTCAAGCAGTCACAGCCAGCTGTGGAGCGTTGCTTGAAAGCACTCTGAAACATGTGGCTGCCTTCTTTAAAACAGACTATTTGGGTCGACGTAATTACAGTCTAGACATGCTTCTGCTTTATACCCTGAATCTGGAGTAACATCTGAATCTACAGATAACACACACCGCCTTTTGTGCAGTAAAAATATAGACTCTTGTGCCTCGAGATTTGCTTTGTCACTCAGATAAAGGAATAAGGGGGGAAAAGCCCGTTGGCTCTAGATGGAAAACCCCATCTAAGAGATTAAGAAACTGTGCGTATTGCGATGTGCACAAACATTCTGTGGCTGTTTGTCAAGGGACTCAAATCATGATTGCTTTTCATGTAATGGTCCCATATCTGATGGATTAATATAATTTCCCTTTTACTGTAAAGGTGTTAGTGGGCTCAGATGGATGAGACTAAGAAGTCCTGGGCATGCACTCAATGTGTAATAAAATTTAAGAAATTAAAAGAAAAACTAAAGCTCAATCAATAGTGTTTCCTCTTGAGGATGCCTTCGAACTGACTTCAATCCTGAATTATTTACATTAGAATTTTGGTATTTAGCTGATGCTCTTATCCCTTACAAAAAAGTCACATGTGAAAACCCACACGTGAATTCACGTGTTTGGACATGTGAAATTAAGTTTTCACATGTGAAACAAATACTGTCATCTGTAATGGCAAGTGAAAACGTGAAAAAATAAAAAACATATGAAAAACAAAACAAAAACACATTTCACCTATGAATTTACATTTTCACATCTGAAGTAAAAACTGTCACATGATGTCAGAATACAATGTGAAATAAATTGTTCACATATGAAAACCAACATGTGTCCAAAAAGCACATCTGCTTTGAATTCACATGTGGGTTTTCACGTGACTTTTTTTTATCCAGAGCAACCATAGAATAAACTTAAATTGCTAGATTACCAACATTACAAGCAATCCATAGTTAGGAATGCAAGGACAAAGCAACAGCACACAGACAACAGATGAAACAAAACACTCCTCTGTCCCCAGAGTATTCATGTACACTAGAAGTGTCTGGTAAAGAAAAAAGAGCCAGGCAGAAACAGTTTTATTTTGTACATCACAGGAGCAGGATCAAGTCCAAGTAAAGGATGAAGGTAGCGGAGAAGGGGGCTCTGAAGTGTTCTTGAAGAAATTAGTTCTCGATTCACAGTGGAGAAGGGATTGGAAAAACTCATCTAATGCGTGATGAAAATCCATACACTGAGGAGCTTGAACATCGCTCAGACGTACAGCAACGGGCTCCATAATCTTCTACTGATGTAGTAGTCAGGTAAAGAATCATAGCATGTAATCACTCAAGTTGTGATCTTGGTTTTACACATTAACAACCAATATTGCATATATATTAAAAACATACGGCTACGTTTAATAGCTAGCAATTACATCGGAAAGTTAAATCTTCACAATAATAAATCTGTCTATAAAAGAAGGCTTGAACATACACGCCCCTGAGGGAACCAGTGCAGTAGGTATACTCAATGCCAAGGATAAATCAGCAACATATGGTGGTTATATAATCTAAATGTCGACACTTAAATACAGTAAATCTGCTTGAACACTCCCATTTTCACATGTGGAAGAGGAGCAAGGGATAACTGTATAGTACCAGAAGCAATATATTCAGCTAATTGTTACAGCTACTGTACTGTACATGTAGTTCTGTGTCCTTCATAATAGTGCAATGTTAACAGAATCGTGCAATGGATGGAAACTCTGGACCATCATCAACAACTTGAGCACTTTTACCTTTATAAATCAATTGAAAGGAAAAAGCTCCCACACACTGTCCACTTGCAATTAAATTGATTTTATTAGGAACAACGTTTCGGTACAAAGGCCTTCCTCAATTGCTGAATTGCAGTCCTCTCCTACGCACCTGTCTTTGAAACATTCAGGTGTGCAAAGGTTTTGTTTGCCTTATAAATCAAAAAGGGAAATCCATGATTGAGACAGAGTGAAGCAAAGGAAGACAATTTACGTTGCCAATACCAGTTAGAAGTGTATCCATTATCTCTGGAGAAACGCCCCTCACTCACACTGGAGCCACGGACACTATGATAAACCACATCCTCTTGTGCACCCATGTAAAAGGGAAAGTCCATCAATCAAAGTGTCCTTTAGGGAAGCCATGAAAGGCTTGACATTACGCAAACAGTAATTTGACTCGTCCTACCTCTGAGGGGCCCGAGTGGTGTCACGTTGTCCCCCTGCCCTGACGTTCACAGCAGGGGTCTATAGAGGGATGACCAGGATTCCTGCATCAATTTGGAATTGTCTCCACGTTCGGGGAAGAGAGGCCTAATGGGAAAAAATTTACCACCTCATCACCACCTCCCAGGGTCGCCATAATGGAGCATCCATGGTCATTAATGGAGCGTACCTCCCACCTCAAGAGCCTCTATTCACTCTCTGTCATCATTCACGGCCATCACTTCCTCAGAATGTAATGGTTTCAGAGGTCCCTTTTATCCCATTGTCTCTACGCCTCTGTGTCCCTTTCCCCATTTGGAAGCCCAAACTAGATGACGGGCCTGTTAGTGGGGCGTTGGGGCTGACCTCTGCACCCCTTCAGTGGAGACTCCTTCAGCTTTGTTTTGGGGCTCTGTCCCCCTTGCCAAGGCAAATCAGACCCCAGGCGGGTCATGGATAGAGGGAGCCACTGGGGGTCTCATTGTCTTCCCATTCACAACATAGACAAGTGGCCCAGAGTGGACATTAGACGCTCCCTATAGCCACACACACTCAAGGGACAATGTCCACACAAAGTGACAGCTCCTATTGGGAGAGGAATGCATGTGAATTGAGAAGGTTCAAAGACGCACGGCAGTAAACCAACGACATGGGAATATTTGATTGCCAAGCGCTATTTCTGCCCCTTCTATCAGGGTCCTTTATCTAAACGGTACTGTAATGTAATGTTCATCATATAGCTTAGTTAATGTAATTTTTCATACCTATGTGAAATGCTGAGCAGGTTGCAGATGGCTCCATGAATGTAAAGAGGTGAAAACGTATCCAGCGTTGCCCTGATCATTTTATTTGAAACCTAAAATAGGGAATGAGTACATGTGCCTCAAGGTCGCCTGCTTTATTCAATATAAACACTTCTGCAAATTGAACACCCAGCGATCCACCAGGACTGACCCTTACCAAGGGGGTAGTCAGGCTGTTTTCTCCCCCCCCCTGGCTTCTACTGGCTTTGTGCTTTAGGGGGCAGGAGAGAACCAGGGGAAAGATTGGCTGGACCGCACAGGCAGGGCCGTGGGGTTGGAGCGAGCCTGTGTAAGGCAGGCTGGGGGGAAGATTAGGAGGCAGCTGAGCGAGGGCACGCGGCCGTCCTCCTGTACACATTCCCGCCATGGCCCGGAGCCAGGAACTGAGGATTAGTAAAGAATAAAGGGAAGGTCTGGAGTTGGCAAGGATAGTCACTGGCACTCATTTCCACTCTGATTACATGTGCATTTGAATGTATGCAAATTGGGGTGCAAGGATTAATTCGGAAGACTGTGACAAAACTCATGCTTTGCTAATTTATTTACAAATTCATTCCATTACCCTCTTGGCTACTTGCAGGTTTTGCACATTTGCAGATCCATATGAAATGTGGGGCATGCTGCTATTCTGTGTATTCAAATGTACTTTACTGACTCAGTGGTTAAAAGACATCAGTTTGGGGCGTTCTGGTGACTCAGCGGTCCAAGGCACATCCCATTTAACCGCGACATCTTGGGTTTGAACCCAGCCCAGGACCTTTGATGCATATCATCCGCCTTTCTCTCCCAGTCATTTCTGTCTCTCTTCACTTTCAACTATCTAATAAAAATGCCCAAAAAGAATCTTAAAAAAGACATCGGTTCTTTACAGTGTGTCACAGCAGACTCCCTACCAACAGATACATTTTCTCATTGCTCTTTTTCTCATCTAATCTCAAGTAGGAGTGTAGGAAGATTAGAGCGCCGAAACCTCCTGTAGATCTATTGACAACAGACTCATTGACTCATCATAGGACATATTGCTGTTTTGTTAGCCTTGTGAAAAGCAGCTTAAGAGGTTCATCCTTGGTGATACCTACTGAGAGTTAGAGCTGGGCCTGAATGGCAATGTCTGTAATAGTCTTCCCAGTGCCTGGAAGAGGCGCCTTCAATCTACGTGTAATCACATCTACAGAGCAGGAAACTATAAATCTATGTTTGAGTGCCAGATAAGTGGGAATTAGTTTCTTTTGAGTCTGCTTCCTATGATCTCCTTTTTGCTGATAAACGAGGTTGGGACTGGTGATAAAGGAGTGGCTGGAGGTGTAAAGGCAAAATTACTCTTGCATTACTCATCGTACATTTTGTTTTCCTCTACAATTGTAGCTATAATTTAAAATATTGAACAATTTAAGGGAAAACTCTTTTAACATATAGGGCTAATGTTTAAACAGTGAGAAAAAGGCAAATATTTTTTTAATGAAAATGGTTGAGAAGCTGTCCAAATGCTTACTCCTCTGTGATTTATACTTGATATAATATGACCAGTAGTAGTTACCATGCATTGATGCCAGGGTCTCACCTTTCGGTATCAAGCTCACTTAAATCTGACCATAGATGAAGTAGATGATGAGGGGCTTATATTAGCTGTATAGTTTATAGTTTATAGTTTATTAAGGATCCCCATTAGAAGCACACAAGTGAGCTTCTAGTCTTCCTGGGGTCCGAACACAAAATAAAAATACAAACACAACAACAAAAAATACAACATAATAAAAAAATATTAAAAAAATCAGGATGGCAATAATACAACAAAATCTTAGTGACTTTGATAATGTTACAGGTAAATATTATCCAAGTGACAGTTACAGTTAATACAGTTAATTAGGAGTGGGGAGCAAGATGTATTTCCTAACCAGTCTTTTAAACATTGTCTTGTTATTAACAGCAGATGATATATTTACAGGAAAGGAATTCCATAGTACATTAGATCTATACATGATAGTACGTTTTCTGAAATTTGTATTGTGGGCCGGGAGCATGAAATGCCCAGCTGTGGCCCCTCTTGTACTGTAACCATGCTCGGCAGTCAGTTGTAACTGC
>OMLI01074082.1:0-10379 GCA_900302605.1 Rondeletia loricata | reverse complement strand
GCACGGTGAAACAGGTCTCAAAGTCAAACTTCTAGCACACAAACGAACGCAAACAAAGTGGATTCTGCCAATGTATAAAAGAACAAAACCCGATTCAGCATTTTTTTCATCTGTTTACAATGATTGGTAAAGGTACTATTTTCTTCATCAACTATTCAGCCGGCTTCAGGAGTTGGTGTGGACATTTGGACCAATCAGCAGGTCGTTTCTTACACACGCAAACATACAAACATGGTGATTCAGTCCCGGAAGCAAATTACCGGATCATCTTCCTAATTTAAATAGTAAAATCAACACGAAGTTGACCTTTTTATTTCCAAAAAACACTGAATCGGGTTTTGTTATTTTATACATTGGCAGAATCTGCTTTGTTTGCGTTCGTTTGTGTGCTAGAAGTGTAAATTTGAGACCTGTTTTGCCGTGCAATGCAAGTCTATGGGGGAGAGAAAAAAATTATAATGTGGATTATCAAGTTTGAAGCTACGGAGCAACTATTGAAGATATCTCACCAATATTTGGACATCATGTCAAGGTAACTACACAACTCAAACCTCTACCAAACTTTAATGATGCTTTAAATCTCCAATGAGAAACGAAAAAAGGACAGATACAAAGGGGTAGGCAGAAAAAAAATTATACTCATGGATACAGAGCAAAATAAGATCATGTCAATAATGTAAGGTGTTATTTTAGATTTTTTGTACATCTAACTTAAAGCTCAAGTCTGTTTTTTTTTTACAAAAGTACACTTTGCTGAATGTCGACTGCAACTGTGTTTGCTGGGTGTTAATGAGTGTGGTATGACAATGTATTCCCAACTCTCACTTGGTCATTGCACTCTAGTGCAAGAATGTGAAGCTATAACATTTCAGTTGGGCTCTTCAGATTCCATTATGCTTCTGTTAATGCTGCAGCATCTTAATATGTTGCAATTAGTGAGGGAAAAACTGGTTTCATTGTGTTGAAGCAACACATAATGCGAGACTCTAATTAACAAGATGTTTTAAAACAGGTCAAGACCCATGAAGGGAAAGCTTCTTGCTATTTGCACAACAACTTGGTGAACTGAATCTGAAACATGACCCTAGTCAAAACTGGCTTAATTCAATATTCTATACTTGATACTTTGCTTCTGTGCAAATGAATAATAAATGCATTAGAGGAATTAAATCACATTTTAAAGGCATACCTTATAACCCAGAGTCTCTTGGAACCTTTTGCTGTAAAAAGAAAAGAGAAAAACAGATATTTTAATGTCATGAGGCTCAGATGTGGGAGCACTTACTGCATTTATCTGTCTCATGTAATACTGCTAAAGTCAGGTGCAGATTTTCTTTTGGGGAAAATCTCTTTATAAACAAACTAACTGAATGTATCATAGCAAATCGAATGCTTGACAAAACACAAACAACATTAATCTCCTGTAAAATAAACACATTTCTCCCCGGGAAAGTAGGCCTTTCATAATACAGGGCTTTTTACTATGGCATGGGAAGAAAGTCAGTTTGTTTATGATGGTTAAAAGTAGTGAGAACATTGTAGTGAAGCTTGAAGCTAATTAAAAATCACTATGGCATGGAGAGGGTCAGGGGTCAGGGGCCAGTCAGGACACTTAAGAGAGAGACCTGTTAAGTTTAACTTGGCCAGTTAGGGACTTCCATCAGTGTGGTGAAATGGGCAGTTTCACAACTCATAAAAAGACCTGGGAACTGCTTGGAATGTCTACACCTGCAGAATATCCACAGGAGTATCTGGAACATGACCTGAGGGGGAAACACTAGACGTAGCAAGATTGACACAGTCAGGTGCATAGGCCCCTAACACATATTGTACGACTGCCCTCAAGGAAAACAGCTTCTTTTTGTCTATTATAGCTGCAACGCAATTTTTTTGTCATTCTTTAATATTTAATGAGGAGTCGGGAGAGGTGAAGTGTCGTGTTAACAAAAGTGAGGAAAGAAAAACTGAGCATGTGAAAAGTAAATATTTATACTGTATATTCAGGGTCCTTCTCAAGGCACAATTTTATGCTCAATTGATGACATGCAGTTTAATGTAATAATAATGTCCTTGCACAATATTTCCCCATATTTTCACTTCTATTCAAACACATTATTTAAATATAATTTTTTTTTTTTAAAATTTACATTTCTTGCAAGTGTAACATTAACAGGGAGGCCAAGCTTTCCATAAATAGGTCCCACGTGTGGAGGAAAAGGTTGACTTGCTAGTGATCACATCTTTCAGCTTCTGTAATAGCAATCCTACACCACAGACTTGTTTTATAGCTCTCTGGTATCCCAATGTTGTATGTTGGCAACATACTGCCTTCTTATAACACTTAAGCCATTGCATTACCATTAGTTGACGGCCTGCTGCCATAGCAACAGAAACAACACCATTAAAATACAGGTTCTTCCCCCACTTTTGCCGCTCTACTACTGTTTGTTTCTTCCAGTGCTATCCCACTAGGATCATATTTCAGCCTGGAACATCACCGACATGTCAAATTAAATGGTTAATTCTCCTCAACACGGAATATATAACGATTAAAAGTAAGTCCAAGGTGGGGAGCGTTTCTTGTCTGCAGTTCCTATTGGATTTTCATGTCAGTCTGTCATACCCGTGGCAGCCTCTGTGTAGAGAACCCTGTTCCTCTGTAATAGGATGGTACTAAGATTTAATAAGTAAGGGGCAAACACCGTTGTGAGGGTCGATGTAACTGAGTGAGTGAAAGCAATGGAGAGGGAGGGCACTAAAGAGAAACTGAGACAAACAGAAAGACAGAACGGGAGAGAAGGGCCGATATGGCCAGAGGTCTAATAGGAAAGCAAAAAGGTCAGAGACAAATAGCGGACGCACACTGTAAGACACAAGAACAGAAACCTAGAGACATGATACTGGACTGAGGTGTAGAGAACAGTCGCGGACCTCCTGGGGAAGGTGAACTTGATTGTGTTCTGGATGAAGCCATAGCAACAAGGACTGACAACGAAGGCTGCTCCTGCCTGGATGCAGTGCTCCACCACCATGTCTGTTGCAACGCCACATGCATGGAGCGCCACCTGAAGAAGCAAAATATCGACATGTGCACACAGACAAAGACACAAACACACACACACAGATTGACTTCTTACTGACCAAAACAAGGCTATTCTGTAAGCTTGTAAACTTAAAACTGTGTTCTCAATCCCATTGATTACTTCATAAAGGCTGCTGCTATTAAATGTATCTGTGCTCTCAAAGGTCCAGACTCAAGGAGAACAAACAAAATGTATTGGTGCTTTAGGAGTTGAGGCACGAATGCATCAGGATTCCCATTCAGTGGGTAAACTGTGCATGACGATGGGTATCTAGCAATACATTAGCATTGGTGCCGTTACATATTGGATGATGGAGAGGGAAAGAAAATCCCCACAGGCTGTCTGTATTCCAGTAGGCGTTTTTACCCAGTCCACCTGCGAGGCTACATTATTAGTTCTCAAACACTATGGAGTGAATTCACGAAGGGACTGCAAGGCTTTTGCGGCTGTTAAACCATCACAAGAAACAGAGAAAACCACCCACAGTGGGTGGAAAGCTCACGTAACTGCACTGCCAAGGAAATCGTGACACAGTGCACCGTCGCTGTTCATGTATATTTAAATTCAGTAATCCATATGTATTTCAGCGCAAAAACGACCCATATATATGCAAATTAGGTTCATTACAGGGTGCGTCCAATTCACAAAGACCATCGCTAATTGCCATTCACAATTAAGATGAAATTGTTAAGATCTTCTGAAAGCTGGCGGTAATGGCAAGTTAAAAAGGGATGTGATGTTCACACTTTCCAATCAGTACGGCAGCTGTGATTGTAGCCAGGCGAAGACATCGCCAACATCCCAGGCGTGCGAGAGAGAGGATATTTCGAAGGAGAATATCATTGTTTCAGTTATCCGAGACTGAAATTATTCACCATTATATGTTGCGAAGTCATACAATTATTGACTTACTTGATGAGATCAAACACGAGACAGATTTTTTTGTGAATTCACCCCTATGAGTTTAATATCCAAGCAACGGTGGTAAACATGATTCTTTCTCTTGAAGTGTAGTTCAGATAACTAGATTTTCTGTTGATGGTCCAAATGAAATGCAGTATAAACAATTCGGTGAGAAAATGGCTACTTGGGCTTACTCACTGACAAACTGAGTCTGTTCAACTCAAAATGCCACCTCAATTTTGCATTCTTGTCTTCCAAGGAGTTGTCACTTGGCGTCCCTGAGTCTGGATCTACTGTATGTTGCCTTGACAGCAATCCCACAGAGCAGAAGTTCAGACAGTCAGGACTGGGCTAGACCAAGATGGGCTCCAGCTCCAGAGATTAGGGGGGAATACAGACACTAGAAACATGGCCAAGCCCACTCATAAAGTCCCCTAAATGCCTGAGCAGTGGTACATTTCTCAGAAGCACATCAGCGCTCCCTGGAAATGCCTTGGCTGCTTCAGCCCTTCTGCTCAACCTACAGAAAAAGCCAAAGGTGCATACTCAAAACTTGCCAGTTGGTTCTTCTTGTTGTTATTGTAATTTCATAATCTGTACTTGGAAATAAGTATTCTGTTGCATGTGAAGAGCTACATTAAAGGGGGTTCAAAATTAATTCAAATTACCACATGGGACTGCCATGTGTTTGGTGTCAACTTGAATTAATTGTACTGGATGTTCATCTGCAAAGAATCATTTATTCCACTTTGGAAATATGTGTATTGATTTAAACAGGGTTATTGAAGAGGGACTCGCACATGAAAGAAGAACCAGACCGTGAACAGTGGGAATTAACATAAATTACCTGCATGGCCTTGAGTCTCTTTGAAGTTCACACTAACGCCTAATTTTCTATCCTGCATTTGTTCATGGCATCAGGAAAATTGCTTGTGTTTTCTGACTCCATGTTTCAGACTGCTGATTAGGAAGAGTCAGTATCAAAGAAGGTATGATGATGTTACATCCCCCACATCTTTCATCTAAAGCAATAAATAATTCTTACCCAGCTACTGAATGTTTTACATTCGTCATGCTATGGTAAATCCTAGGCGTAATTTAACAAGAACAGCCATATCACCAATTTTGTTTTTAAAGATACAAAAATGATCTTAAAGAAACATTTCATACATGTGCTAAGGTTTACCTCTTTACAAGCTTTTTAATGGAAGAACAGCGTAGGATCATGGATTAATATGCAACAATAAAGAACCAAGGGCCATTTGCGAAACTGTGTTCTTCATTAATCTCTGTCTTTTGGGGAGACGGTTTCATTTTATCTGTATCTTTCTCTCAATAATCAAATGACGGAAATAATGGGGCTTCATTATTCACTGTTATTCAAGTAATTACATTGCTTCCCCATCCTATCTAGGCCTTGTACAGAACAAGCTCCAACAACACTGCTAGCCAATACTTAATCGACATCACACCCTTATGTAACGGTGCTTATTACTTTTTAAACATTTGTATTGCTTTTCATTGCCATGTTTGAATTTTAAGTATTCATTTTTGCTCTCTTTGCTCAGATGTTACTCGAATATCACACTTAATATGTACTTGGCAAGACAAGCAAGCAGCTCCATCAGTGACAAAGAAATTGGGCATTACCGAGTGAAACTCATCCCTTAAGTTATACTGCTTTGTGTCTATGTGTGTCTATTTTTGTTTTATGTGTGTGAGTGTGTGTAGACATGGACACATACCAGTGGACCAGATCATAGTTAGTGTAGCTTCATAGAGACAGAGTCACTTTTCCCCTCAAAGGTGATGCCTGTTATGTCCCTGACTATTACTGCATTTCACTGGACAGATTCAATCTTAAACAAAATCTCAGAAAAGAGAACCAACAAGAACAGGAATCCTTATGCCATCATTCTAATGCCATCAGTATTGGCATTAGAATGGATAAAGTCCTATTGGAACTGATCAATACCCATCCTTACATAAGGCTGAAAGAGCCTTTTCTTAAAAATGGTCCACACAAACAAAAAGGAATCGATTGGAAGAATCAATTGCAAACAATCAGACCCTTGAGAACCAATCAGAACCAATAATGGAATATGAACCAATAAAATCCAAATCAACTTCAAGCGCCACAACTTCTCATGCCTCTGGGGCCCTGACTCTCTGTTATCTGACAGGAGAAAGGATGACAGACTAAATACACTGTATGCAGAGGCTAGCTCTGATACCAGTCTTAACACCTGGCCCACGTAACGGCAGAAAGAGAGAGCAGACACTAAGAATAGAGACACCTCAACTTAATTAGCCTGATTAAATGAACGTGACTAAAAATGGGACCATGTATAATACATAAGAGGATTAAAGTCAGTGTGATGGGTGGCACCTTCATGTAAGAATATCTGTGTCATGCAGGCACAGGCTTAGCAAAAGCACTGTCTGAGTCTTCATAAATGGTGAGGTACAAATGTAAAGCAACGCAGAGTAAAATATGACAAATGCGAGTACCTGTTTTTTTGAATAAATCTTGACATTCACGGATCATGTGATTAACAAAGATTCTGTGTGTGTGTGTGTATAAACTTACTGACAAGGTTACAAAACACACTCCCCCACATATTGTAGAAAATAATATTCTGTGCCGTTTGTTTCTCGCCAAGTGGAACGGGTCTCAGTGGAGTGGCGAGGCTGGAACAATAGCTACTTCTAATTACAGCAGGTACATATATACTCCTATTTGTCCCAGGGAGGGTAAAAGTAAGGCTACTGGCACAGCTGTTTTTCTGAAACTGGGCTATGACACCAGGCAGACTGATCAATCTTTTTAACATGTTTGGGAGAAGATACTGACCTGAAACACATAAATTAATGATCAAGATTTTATGGCAAAGTAGAAATTTGCTTGTGCCAAAATAGAGATTCAGTGTGCAGCAGGTTAAAAAATAAAACAAACAACCCCAAAGGACTTGTTTTTGTGCTGCACAACTAGATTCAAACAGCAAATATACAACCACAGTTAAGGACCTATTTGGTCTGATAGTGATTATGCAGTTAGGAAAGTCAAGAGCTCCGTAGATGAAGGTGGGTGTTTACTCAATTCAAATAGGAATGGTGAGGTTTAAACTTGCAGCTGGAGAGTACTACTAAACACTGGGCTTTAACCCCATTAAATACATAGTCAGTCGCTGTGGATGAAAGCTAGTAAAGCTGAGGGGAATTAACCACAATTATTGAGCCAGATCTTTAAGCTTACCAAAAAAAACGGGCACAACTACAGTCTTGGTAGAGACGGCAGTATGAAAAATGTGTGATGAATTAAGAAGTAACAGGGCGATGTGGCCAAGTTGACCATTTTTGCTTGTATTACAAACACGTCCCTTTCCAAAGATTACTCCTAAGCCTTTAATATGGTCATGCCCGACCACAGGGGCTGGCATGGGACAAACTAAGTGGTCTTATGCAGCGCTGATGGGTCGATTTTCTTCTGTTGAGTCCCCGACACATCACTTAGATTGAATATAAGGCAGTATTTTACCGTGAAAGTTACATAATGTAGCTTTAAGTGATGATGATGACCAGTATCCAACAATATATCAGAGGAGTAATAGTTTGTATATTGTGGGGTATGCGGTATCAGTACATATTGGCCAGGCCATAGGCAGCTAATGTTAGCAGCCAACAGCCGGCTAGCCTAATAATTTCTGGGTGAACTATGCAACAAAAGCACTAATGTTATCAGCTAACGTTGGCTGAGCATGGAGAAGATCTTTCCTTGTTTTTACTCTGTTAGCATTTAGCAAAGATCAGGCAAGTTGGGAAACATATTACTGTCATCAATTAAAAGGATAGGCAAGCTTTACACTACTGGCTTTGTTTTAATGATGTGACAAGGTAGCTAAAGGATTCAGTTACATACATATTATTGACTAAATAAGGATAACATATGATAAGGAAGGAGCAGAAAAAAGAAGAGAAAGGGCAGCATCATATGGAGTAAAAGCGGTGGGGGGCACTATAATCTTCTCCTGAGGCCAATAATGTATTTATTGCATATATGTGTTATACTGAAAAGAAACAATTTCAAACAATACTATCAAACTGTGGCTGATATATTAATTATAATGTTATAAGGTCACAAGCATGGTAATAATAATGTTGTGATTTTTCATTTTAGTGACAGTTTTTAGATTGCATTTACTAGTTATGTTTTAGTTTCTATTTTTCATAAATGAGCAAAGCCTCTTAAATAGTTGCCTTATTGTCTGCAACATCTATGGATCAAGCAATAACAAATGGAGACATAATTGGTGCAAAATCACAATGAATGGTTGATCGTTTTGTTTATTCTTGCTGGCTGTGCTCACCCCAATGTGAAACGGTCCAGTGAAGTAGTCCAAATTGGCCTGAATGAAGCCTATGTTGGCCAGACCCAGCTCAGCACTGCGACTCTTTGCCCTGACCAAGGACTCTTCTTTGTTTTCTATGAGGATGACCTGGAATTGGCAATAGTAAACTTTATATGTATAGCATATAACACACACACACACACACACACACAAACACACACACACACACACACACACACACATTACCTGGCAATCTGGAAGTGCGTGAGCCAGAACAATCCCTACATGCCCCTGAGAGACACAGAAAGGGAAAAGAATGTAACTCAAAACACACAACAGGAAAACAGAAGACATTAAAGAGGACATCAACATAACTCTGTTGATGTCCTCTTCCATGTTCTGTTATGCTACCCTTTCCAACCAAGTGTTGACCCATTAGCCATGCAGTGCTGCTCTGAGCTTGCATTTTCATGGGTGTAATTACCGTTCTGTCTGTGCACAGTAACCTATAACGAAGGCATTAAAAGAGTGGAGAAAAATATGAAAGAGGTGGCTCCTTTCAGCTCTCTGCTAATGGAGATGACCAGCCATGGTCGGACATGGTGATAAATGGATGGATGTATATGGATGGATTGATGGATGAATATACGTACCCCTCCGCTGCAGAAATCCACAACAGTGTACCCCGGCCTGGCTAGCTCTGTAACCATGGCAACCAAGTTATTCAGCTGTTGCCTTTTCCTCACTGCACGGACATCTGACATTTTCCCTGCAGAAGAGCACAAGTTCTCATTGCATCTGAAGATAAAGTGAAAACAAAACAGCTTTTACAGGCTACTGTGCACAGAGAGGTAATCTGGAAACTCAATTCAGTATTTTGAAACTTTGCCAGAGAAGAAAGCTACCATATAGTTTTTATGATCATGTAAGCCTTTGTGTGTGGCTTTGGCTAGACTGAAACATGCAGTTAATGTTCAGTCAAATTACAATTGACTGAACTTTGACAAAAACAAAGGTCTGAATATCTTTTAAAGATCACACTACACTTTATATTAATTTAATGGCTTACGTTTCTTTGCTCTCAGTGAGCAGATGTTCTCCTCCCAATAGATTTGGATTTACATCAAAAAATTTCAGGTAATGCCTGATACACACAGATGAAAAAGGCCTCCACTCCCTCATCAGCATGTTTCCAGCCAATAATTGCCAACAAGGGAGTGCAAACCATCCTTCAGCACCATCAAAAAAGGCTTCCAAATTAAGTGTCTTTGTTGTCTGTGGCAGGCTGGCAGCGGCTTAACTTTCCACTGCAGTGAAAACAGTATGTACTCAATATGTATCCCATTAACTCAAAGCACATTTCAGTCTCCTGCATGTTCCTCTCTATTCTTCCAGTGCACCACATCGGCAGTGAGCGGCTGACGTGCTGTGCCAATGCCGTCTCTGGTCCATAAACAGAGTCACACTATCATATCCACATGGTTGAAACACATTATTTCTGCCCTTCCCTGATCACACTGCTTTCTACAAATTGATATATGACAATGGGGAAGGAAACAAAGAAAGAGAGACTTCTCATCACAGCAACACAAATGGGAAACTTCATGGTGCCATTGTCCTGTCTCTCATACTGGCTGCCGTTAAGCCGATCCCAGACGTAGAGAGAACACAATAAAGAACGTGAGAGATGAAATTAAATACAGAGAAACAGCAGGAAGGTATTGACAAGACTCTGCTCTTCATTTGATTGAGTAATTCACGTTGACGCTTGCATTGCTATGTATCCAGGGCTCTTGAGAGGCCTCACTATAGAGGCCTTTTGCTGCACTCTCAACACATTTGGATTTTAACTAGACATTCCTCGTCGCCCGCCACAGGTGTAACGCCTAGGCCCTGCTACAGATTATAATATATTTATGGCAAGTATGTATTATTATTTTTCATGTTTTCAAAGTGAAACTTTTTTCACAAAATTAAAGATGGCTACTAAAAATACAAAATGGTCACCGGTAAATGGACAAAACCCCACTGGAGAAAACAATAA
>OMLI01074081.1:0-10200 GCA_900302605.1 Rondeletia loricata | reverse complement strand
AAGGGAGCTATGATGTGTGTGTGAGGAGGTTACATTTTCAAATTACTGTGTGTATATCAAGGTGGCCATGTATGTGTATTGGACTGTGTGTATGTCGTATGTGGAAAGAAAATAAATGGACAATAAAAGTCTCCTTACCTGGAAATTGAAGTAGTCATCTGCAGCCACGTTCATCATGTTGCAAATCTATAGGCGGTGGAAAAATAGTCACATAAAAACAGAATTTAAGTCAGCCTCAATGTTATTAGTATTCCTTTCTTCATATTTTTTATTCTCTATTGCTTTTTCTTGTCATTATAATCATTTTTATCTGAATAATGTCTATCTTTATCTAGCTTTGATTGTTATCTGTCTGTCAGGTTTACAATTATGGCACTTAATTGATGTTTTCTTTGTTAATGATGAAACTTTCCATTGTAAAAAAATCTACTGCATCTAGATATACAGTGAAACATACATCAATCTTTACTTGTGAGGTAACAAATGAGAATGTTTACAGTAGAGCTTATTATCTACTTATGATCTGATATCCTGTCATAAATTCAACGCCATAAATTGACTCACAATCCTGCCAGCTCACAACATATTGATTCATGGAGATACAGCTGCTTAAATTTTTTGGAAAATAATTGAGGGCATACTGAAATATGCACATAAACACTGAAATACTGTTCATTTGTGAAAAGCCCTTGTCACATTCAACCCTTGATCTTGAGTACTACAGTATGCACATAGTGATACAATATGTGTAGAGTGCTATGTCTATGTCTGTCTATTGTATGTCATGCACTATCACCTTACTACATTAGTTGTCGAAATGTCCCTGTACCGATTTCACCAAGTCAGTTCCTTACTACATCCTTATTATTCCTCCTTAACAAAGAAAGTGATTCTGAATACCCCTGTGCAGCCATTAGAGACTTACAAAGCCGTTCTCGGCCACATAGGTCGGTAGTCCACTAACTAAAGCCCAGTGATCTGCGGGTGGACCGCTGAAAAGCGTGAGAGAGAGACAGAGAGAGAGAGAGAGAGAGAGACACATACACAGAGAGAGATAGAGATACAGTTATGTGAGCTGGGGTAAGCACCTTATTCCCTAAGAAGCTTGTTAAACAATGCTAACACTCATACAGATGTAGCCTCTCTCGAAGTCTCACTTTTAACGCATGCTTGCTGAACTATTGCCATCAAAATATGCATGGACTGCTCTTGTGATTGCTTCACTGAGAGACACTAGTGTTTTGGATTTCAATATATACTAAATAATTGTCTGCAGTACTAATGGAGGATAGATGCAGGATCAATGCATGAAGGAGGATTTCTACAAAAACTACATCTGCATGATTTTATACTGAAGGTTAGGCCTCATATATATATATATATATATATATCAAATATACATTTTAGCAGATTTATAACACCTAGCCACCGCTACTCACGGTATGACTTTGATTTCTTCTTTGGCTTCCAGGAGGTAGTCAATGATCTTGTAAAAGCTGATTTCCTGGAGAAAGAGCAAACACCTTTTAGTCATTATTTATCAATGTATCATTTTCAAACTATGCAAGACAATAGAAAAGTTGAACAGAGTAAAATGTAAAGTGCCATAAGTATAACCATGAGTGCATACATTTTTAGACTGACAAGCAAAAACACAACTGAATTAGATGACAAAAACGAAATGGCAGCAAAATTGAAAGAAATCAGTAGAAGTGTGTCACCCTGCCGTCCGGCGTCTTTGGTCCCTTATAAGGTTCGACATCTCCCAGTTTCACCGGCCACTCATCGTAGAATTCCTGGAGGAAAAAACCATTTAGTTGACTTTATTGAACAATTTTAAGGATAGCACAAAAAGCCAAAGATTGATTTATTTTATTTCCATAGTCCTTGGGCTTAAAACACAGACAAAGAGACACTGAGAACAATCATTACATTATGACAGTTTCTTTATTTACACCCAAAGCATTAGCAGTGTTATCCACTTATATACCTTGGTTAGAATTAGGGAGATTCCTCCTATATTTAAGTTGCATTAAACAATTTCACAGGCAGTTTAATATGCTACTTCTGCTATTATTCCACAGCTAATGTATTCTGCAAGACCAACCTTCTCTTTGGTCATGTCCAACAGGCCCACCGAGTACCGCTCACACTGTAGGTAGGTCCTCACGGTGTAGAGCGCTTTGTGGAACTGTCTCTCAATGTCTGTCAACTCCTCAAACACTTTACTGGCCGACCACAGCAGCACCTAGCCAAAGGAGTGGGAGAGAATGCTGGGAATGAATTGTGTAGCTACGGCGTACGGTATGAAACACCAGCATATGAACTTGTGTAGTCCTTGGGTGTTGCTTTTAGATGAGCACTGAGTTGGACAGCATTAGGTGTAGTGAAAGGAGGTTGTGGGTCTAATTCAATGAAACATCAGTGATGGGAGGTAACACTCGCTAGCCCCTATGACACCCGCTTTCACCCACCCCACTTTCCTCTAACACCCAAGCCAGGCTTCTACACGAGCTCTCACCCCAGTTTCCTAGCTCAACGGATAGTTAGAGCCGCTGTTCAGTTTACCTGACTCCTTCTGGACTCCACGTTGAACATGTAGGCTGTGTGGTGCTGCAGGGCGATGACTTGGGCAAAGTTCATGTACTTGTGGAAGAGCTAAGGACCAGATCAGATTAGAGAAGTTCCGTCAACACACAACAGCAGACTTAAAATTCACTTGAAGGATTACATGGTTCTCTGCAGGTTCCGAAAATTCTATGAAAATACATGTGGTGGTCAAGCTAAAGACAAGGCTGACATTTTGGAGGTATGGAGTTTTCACCCGGCAGCGACGATATGCAAAAGAAAAGAAATAATTTAACTCCCCGGTCAGTAATCATTTCTCTCTCTAGCTCACTTATGTGAATAGAGAGCAGATCTTGCATACTGATATAGTGATGGGATATCAGACCTTGTATACGTAGTGTTGAGCATCACTTCCCCCAGTCATCTGTTTAACACTACTAGCCTACATAATGTCATACTGATCAGCCTGGACTTGCTCCACTGACCATGAACGGGACTGACTTTGTGGATTCAAATGATTTTTGTCTTAACATGAGCGTCATACAGATGCTATCACTTCCAGAGCATAAAAATTACAACAGAAAATCAACCTGGATATTTTGTAAAAAAATCAACTGCCCTGAAATTCAATGGTAGGCTATTCCTTTTCAAGTCAAATGCTCAAAACAGCAGAGCAAGAGCAATTGGGACAAGTCACTCGGCTCTGATTGGCTCACACTGACAGAATGGGAATGTTCACAGAGCACCCTACTGGTCAATATAGTTATAATAGTAATAATCATTATTGAGTTACAACTGCAAAATGGCAGAGCAGAGTTTCTCAAACGCAGCGGACGAGGAACCCCAAGGGATCCATAAAGGTGTCGCAGGGGATCCCCTCAAAATTAAGAATACTATAATTTAGCTGTTACTTCTTAAAACAAAGAGTACAATGAGAGAATGAGTCTATCTATTTAAGGATCCTTGGTTCCACGGCATGAAAACAGTTGGAGAACCTCTGTCTGATACTATAGGCTACGGGTCAAAATCCGCCATGCGTCAAAGTGTCCTTGTGCAAGACACAAACGCCACTACCTGGATGAGAGTGTCAGCTTAATGCCTGATCTGCAGAAGTAGAAGTCTGTAGTCTTACCTTCTCATCTTCCGGGGAGAACTTTTCAGCTCCTATTTTGTTTAGTACCATGACAACTCCAAGGCACTCCTTTTCAGCCATCAGAGGATAAGTGAGCATGCCTTTGGTCTTGTACCCAGTCTGTTTGTCCACAAAGTCACTGAATTTTGGATTCTGGATCACGAGGAAAAAGACAACTGTGTTCACACATCAGGTCTGGTTAAGTCCAAAGGTCTAGCAACATCACTAACATACAAAGACATGACATCATTTTATATATGATTCTATCATCTCAAATATTTTTTCATATCAACAAAATCTCAGTATTTTAAAACTTTTTATACAATGAGCAAGAAATAAAGAAAATCACATTTCTCATTCATTCTGTTGTTGTCTGCAGCTCAAGTTGCTTTCCATTATGATCATGAACTTTCTCTCATATTCCTAATTCCAAATTCCTAACATGGGGAACAGTCTTTTTTTCAGATACCAAAAGGTAGTGTTCTTTCTGACCTCATTTTTAAATAAACAAACTAGACTTAGTAGTCTAATAAAATACCATCTACATTTGATCACTGGCTGCACTAGGCTCCCTATCATTTGGTGCTACCATGTTTTAGAAGTAGGAAGCTACAGAGAGAAGATGGACTAATAGTATTACAGTATTATCATATCCTTCAGTGGATATACTTGACAAATTAAACTGATGCAATGTCTATTACAGATTTCAAATCTAAAATCTAATTATTTTTGCCAGTTCGAACCCTGTGCAAGTTCAAAACTATCCATTTAGAGAAAGATGTTTCCAGACTATTCGTTTATTTTCTAAACATTTGGTATATAACCTTGATAAGTGAAATAGGCTACACAAATCAAGCATCATCTTTTGACTGAAACAAATGTCAATACAGAACATTTCCATAGAGGTAGGCCTAGTCTATTAGCCTGTCCCGCCATATCTGGGAATCTAATTTTGTGCATATTTTCTCAATACTGAAGCTACTGAATTTCGACATTAATAAAATGATTTGTCACAGTCCTACCATTTCCAATGACTTTCAAGCACTAAACTTTCAGATAGTTCAATAATGAATTAAACTAATATTGGCCTAACATTTTATTTATTTAACACCCAGTAAGCCTAAAGGAAATTATGCACAAATAACTATGTACAAATAGGCCACGAAGACAGTCTTTTCAGCTTTGCACGCACGCACACACAACCTAGTGTCGTGCGTAATTTCTTGGAGAGTGCGCACAGAGATGCGCTTCATGGATCCCTTACCTGTGTAACGTCTGGGACATTTTGTGGCTTTTTGGAGTGTGCGGTGAAACCAACAATACCCATATCGAGAGGGAACACAATTTCAGTCTGGGGGTTGACCAGGTTTGACTCATATTTGGATGTTGGAGTCACGTCAAAGAGGCAAGTGGCGAGCTCAGGTATTCCGTTTCTAGCCCGGCATAGATAGTAACTGGCCCTATCGGCTTGCGTTATCAAGCAAACTCTCTGCAGCACTTTATGAATGCCTTTCTCCATGTTACCCAGTGTCTGCAATTCTTGGACCAGCTCGAAGATGATGGCGGCTTCTTGAACAGAGTTAACATCCTTGAAGGAAGCGACATCTTTCACATCGACAGGTGCAGAGAAGGCGGCCGCCAGCGCGTCAGCGCGCAGCTTCTTATCAAAGTATTCTTTTGCGAACTGCGGGTTGTTCTCCAGGTATTTCTCCACGCTATCCTTGTCTGCCATTTTGAAATCGCGTCGTTTTTTGTTTTTTTTTATATTCCCGTCCTCTTTTACAAAAGCATCACCTTTGGAGAAATAACCAAAATCGAGAGGGAAGCTGTGCTGTGGCCTATAGGGTTGGGTTGATCAGTGGCCCCCGTTTGTGCGGACGAGCATCCTCCTCCACCGTCCCTGAAGGAATCACTAAAGCGTCCAGCGGCCAGACAGACCGAGCAGGGCAGACTGGGGCTTAGAGGCTGAAAGGATCAAAGTGGCCGCTAATTAATGTGACGTCATGACATTAAAACCCCTGCTCTAAGCGTCCTTAACCCGCAAATCCCAACGCTGACCATTTTATATCGGGCAGTCCTCGAGAGTGAGAGAGAGACTGTTGTCAGGTCAAATGCCAGGTCACAGGCATTATGTAGGGATGTGATCAGGACAGGGATGGAACTAACGTGGAGGAAAAGCAACAAACTGAAATTCACTATTGGGTGTCCAAAACCCCTGAAACCAGCAGGAAAAAAGACTGAAAAATCACATTTCTGAGCAGCTCAGGTGATCCTGGGGTGTGAAAGTTGCTTTCCTCTATACCTCTTATTTGTCTCTATTGCCTGTGTTTGCCTAACTCAGTGTTTCTATGGGGCTGTTTCTGGTGGGTCTCCATATGTCAGTATTTCTTGCAGAAGGATGCATTTCTTTCTGTTTATCCAGGGGAGGTCTGCTGTGTGTGCACATCTTGTGTATGAATGTGTGTGTGAATGGGTGAATGTGAGGCAACATTGTAAAGTGCGTTGTACAGCTTAATAGCTGGTAAAAGCGCTATATAAATGCAGTCCATCTTTTTCACCAACGCCTCTTTTCCCCTCCATGCCGTTACACAGTCAAACCTTAGAGCTGCCCAGTACGACCACAGTCTTCTAGTGTTGGTCGCTAATCAGCTCCATTACAGCTGTGGAGGCTTGAGTGCCTTGCTGAGGAGCACCTCGACAGTCGTGGTATAAGGAGTGTTGCTCACTCACTTGCCCTGCCCAAGGTTTTCTAAGCCAGTTAGGAGATTCACACCAGAACCTTCCAAATACAACCCTGCATATCTAAACCTTAGCCTACCTCCGCTCCATTTAACATTCACTAATGTAATCATTTGTGCAAATAAGAGGGATGACATCGCCTTTCATTCCCTGAAATAACCTCGTCAGTGTGACAACCCCACATTAGTGTGTGTGTGTGTGTGTGTGTGTGTGTGTGTGTGTGTGTGTGTGTGTGTGTGTGTGTGTGTGTGTGTGTGTGTGTGTGTGAAGAGAGAGAGAGAGAGAGACACATACACACACACACACACACGTACCGAGACGGAGCACGGTGGGAGGGCTGGGGACACAAGATCTTCATCTAGTCCAGAAAGTAAGGCAATATAAGAAGCATATCAGTAGGACTTACCAATGCCAATGTAGTAGATGTGATTGTAAGGATGTTTTTCCTTACTAGGGAGGCACCAAAGAGAACGAGTCACATGAGCAGTTCAAATGTCTCATCTCTGGCTGAATCTCCACCACCAAAAGTAGTTGTTGCTGAGGCAGTCCCATTGCAATGGACCAGGTTGGGAGCTGTGAAGAAGGTAAAGAGTACATACATTCATCCATCCAGTCTAAGTAGAGTACGAATCAGCAGAAAGCTGCTAAAAGCCACACTATTGAATGTCTTTTCACCATTTAATGAGACAAAACCTAAGAGGTGACCTGATAAAGATCTATGTTAATGAAACGGTGGCCATTAGATATGGATAAAGTAGCAAAACTCATAAGCTACTTGGTTGACTTTCCATACTTTTGGGAATGTAAGCTCTTTGGTTGCCATGGCGCTTTAGCCTTGACATTCTGCTATATTGTGACTTTCATAATATTTTTCTGCTGTTGTTTTTATTAGTTTTTTAAATTTGGAAATCACAGAGCAATTCCAAATACATAAAGAAAGACGTTAAAATTTTTCCCAGTAGGCGTGAGCATTTTATCTATTATCAACAGCACTTTCTAAATGCTTCATGCTGGAGCAATCAAATTTGGTGGATAGGTTTCAAATCTCCCCCAGTAATAAAAAAAATACCCTGATCAGCCTGATGGTGGCGCTATAACAAGTAACTTTAAATATTGACCTGAACCATATAGCCTAGAATCTTCGCTATTTCTCCCACAAAGTTGATCCAATCTCCACGAAATTTTGCACACAGCATATTTGGACTTCTTAAATTACGGATAATACACAAATTCCAAAGTATTTGACTGTGACAAACAGACGAAGTTGACGGCGAAGATGTGCAAACAGGGAGTGAGGCATAATTTTTATACGCTTAAAGCTCAAGCAACCAAACTTCGCATAACTGTTTGAGATGGGCCCCAACATGTGTCAGACCACATACGGCTGTGCTCCATTGCGCCACCATCAGGCCAACCTTGCAATAACACTTGTTTTTTATTACTCCTGCAAAGTTGACTCAATCTCCACCAAATTTTACACACAGCATAATCTCTCAACTGCTTACATCGTGGCTATTTCAGCTTTTGATACATGTAACCATTTGGCCAAGACACATGAATGAACTTGACAGCAAAGATGCGCAAATCTAAACATTTAATGCTAGAACAATCAAACTTCACATATATATTAAACTTTTTAAAATACTCATTTCTTAAATTAACTTTTAAGTGTCTGAATGATCGGGTATAAAATAAAATAAATGTGTATGTTGTAACCTTGTATGGTCATGTATCTGTCCCTACAGAAATAAAATGAAATTAATGAATGAATGAATATTGGCAAAGGGGTTCCAAAATGTGTCAGATCACATTTGGCCGTGCTCTATAATGTTGCGGTGAGGACAGATTAGCAATTTTGTAAACTGCGATATCTCAGGCATCTGTGTGTGTTTGGCCCATGGGCTTGGACACCACTAATGGCCGCTTGTGGCTATATTTGCCTTTTATTTAGTATAAGTTTGTCTTGTTTTGGAAACTCCACACCTGAGACTAACAATAACTATATTATTACATTCAAAGGTTTGCACACATTTGTTTGTTTCAGGTTCTCAGAGTAACAGACATAAACCAAAAGAACTGCCCAAGTACACTGTCATGGTTTCCACTTCACCTTATTGTGGAGAAAAAGTTAATAGCATTTCCGGCAACAGACCCACGTGCCCTTATCTGTTGACCTTGTTTTTTCCCCCCCACATAAAGGTGAAGCAGCAATAATACTTGTGTGGTTGGGTCTTTCAAATAGCAGCAGGATGGCCTTGTGATCGGAGGAGCCATCCTGTAACTGAAATGTTACAGTTTAAATCCTGCAACAACCAATGACTCCATCAACAGCCATTATAACCTGTCGAAGTGTCCTTGAGCAAGACGCTGTTGTTTCCAGTGCAGCGCTCTTCATCAGACAAACTGCACTCATTGAACCAGGTGTTAAATTGATCAATACATTTATACATCTTGGGAGCAGCTTTCAGTGTAAATAGTTACGTTTTTAGAACAGAATCATTTTTGTGTTTGAAAGGTTGACCAATTAATTTAAGGTAGCCTTTTTTTATGGAGAAAAAGTGTTCTGAAATGAAACCTTTCATATATTCTCTTAGCAAGGTGGATGCCAAATACCTCCTGGAGGAATCCTGATGAAGATGTGGTATATTTTACAAGGGATCAGTTGGGATTCTGGATCACTGAAGCTTCAAACACCAGCGTTGACATGAAAACAAGAAGCCGACTCCCACTCCAAGCATGACATTACCATTTACAGATAACTTGTTACGCTGCCAAAAAGTTTACATACACAAACTTGGCAGTGGAATATCCATACTGAGCCAATCTTCAGAATTATGAAATGTTATGCTGGCTCTGGCCACAGTCCAACAACTACTACTCCTGCTGCAGATGAGTGATTGTGCTGTTTCGACTGGCCATGCTTTGGTTATGCAAGCTGCAGATGTTTGGCTTCGCTGTGTTCTTTCCTTCAACCAAGGCCACAGAGGCCACGCCATATGATCCCAGTGCAAAGGAAAAGGATAATTTATTAAAATCTGCCACAGCCAGCTTTCCTCAGACCACAAATCTATGAAGGTAGATTTGGGTCAAAACTCGAGAGGTTGTAGATTCGATTTGAGAACTTGTACAGGGGGTTGCAGTGACTGATTGAGTGCAGTGCTTGACCAATCACAAGAGAGGATTTTCGAGAGGATTTTCGCGCGGAGATCAGAGCCTGCCTCAGAGACAACTGCTATAGCTACGAAGGCAACATGGAGGATCAGTCCCACACTCCTAGGGTAATTGTAGCTAGCTATATTCTAAAAAATTTGTTTGTTAACTCTTAAACCTTATCAGTATTATGCTTCACTTGTTTTTTTCTTTCATCGAAATTCTTGTGGAGGAGTCCCTCTGAATGGTAACTTACCTAGTTTATGCTAGCAAGCTCATGACCATGAATGTAAGATAGCTATCTAGCTAGCAAGTGGGGTGAGAGCTAGCTCTATCGACAAGCCTTTTATGTATTATTAATACAGAGAAAAGGTTCTATAACAAACGGCCGTGGATTCTAAGGTTTAAGTCAAAAACTCATCCTAACTAATTATTGCAAGTTCGCATTGTGTTTTCGAAGGGATCAACAGAACGCCCAAAGAGTCTCGACAAAGGCCGGCAGCTTGAAAACACAAGCCGCGGCTGAAATAAAGTATAAAATTACACTTTTCTCTCCGAAGTCTCCTTTCAAATCCTACAGCCGACAAGACATTCAAGATCATAATTTTCTG
>OMLI01074065.1:0-10687 GCA_900302605.1 Rondeletia loricata | reverse complement strand
AGGACCTCTCAGCTCAGCCCCTGGTGTGTGTGTGTGTGTGTGTGTGTGTGTGTGTGTGTGTGTGTGTGTGTGTGTGTGTGTGTGTGTGTGTGTGTGTGTGTGTGTGTGTGTGTGCGTGTGCATACCCGTGCAGCCCGTGGAGCCCTTCTTGACAAAGTATCCCAGCTGACAGTGGCAGATGAAGGAGCCTTTGGTGTTCTCGCAGTCGCCGTGGAGACAGATGTTTGGGTTCAAGTCACACTCATTCACATCTGGACAGACATGGGATGGACAGACACAGACAAGATGTGAATGTTCTGGCCTTAGAGAGCAGAGTGACAGAAAACGAGACTGACAGAGCAAGTCCGTAGATACCCAGACGAGCAGAAAAACAGATGAGGCGGAGAAAACGCCCCATAAAGAGCAAAAAGAGACAGAGAGAAAGAAGGAAAGACAACTATAAAGTAAAGGAGAAAGATAGTAACATGTGAGTCCTGAGTAAGTCTTTGTTTTTCCTCTCACCGATACAGGTCCTCATGTCCATGGAAGCCATGAAGCCATCGTAACACAGACAGCGGTATTCCCCAGGGATGTTGGTACACTGGCCTCCATCACAGATGTCTGGGCTCTCCTCACACTCATCAATATCTGAAATATACAGCAGAAATACAAGTTATTGCGCTATAGATATGAACACTGTGCTCCATACAGAATAAAGTCACAAATATTGTGATCTGTGACATTGTAACATAATGGCATTTTGGTATACCTTTTGATTTAATGTGAACCTAATTTCTAGGTACAGAGATGACTGAAATACACATGCAAATATGTATGACAATGATATATCCTGTGTTTCATTACCTGCGCAGGTCCTGAGGTCAGGCATGAGAGCGTAGCCCTCACTACAGCTGCACTCGTAGCTGCCCTCCGAGTTGGTACAGTGGGTGTCACAGCCTCCGTTCATAATGGTACACTCATCAATATCTGCAAGGAGAAATTACAGTTACAATTTAGGCATTCAGATTGCAGTCAGAATGAAAAAAGTCCTTATAAAGAAAAAAAACAAATGACTGCAACACAATGCAAATAAGTCAAAAAGGATGCATAAAAAAAAACAAAAAATCAACAGGTTCAGTGTCTTGCATGCACTTCAAATTCCTATTTCAATGTATATTTTTCGGATATATTATGTCCCACTCACCAACGCAGCCCTGTCGGTCTGGTGTGGCCTGGTAGCCCGTGTCACAGGAGCACTGGTAGGTTCCCACGATGTTGACGCAGTAGCCGTTCTTACACAAGTTGTCACTCAGCTGGCATTCATTCACATCTGGGAGGACAGACAAACAATCAGAGGCTCTGTTCGGGAGCTATGTTTTTGTCAGAGTATAGCGCATTATGCATAAAATACTGTATAATGTACCTCAGGGTAACGGAAAATTATATTCTTTCCTTGGGTGGAGAATGGGTTAATTAACATTCACCTCCAGATTTCAACATTGTCTTGCAAAACGTTGAGCCGACTTTGGCATCAAAACTCTTTATTTAATAAACCTTTACTCTTCAGCTGCTTATGTAAGCTAAAAGATCTAATAAGAGCAGTAAGCTTCACTGTGTGAAACTAGCTTTCCAAGACCTTGTTGATGTTACTGGTGTAGCTTTTAAAATTAATTCCAGATGAGCTGAGGATGATGTATAACGCCCAGTGTGAGTGTATTTCTGTGTGTGTGTGTGTGTGTGTGTGTGTGTGTGCCGGGCGGTGATGTATGACCCACCTTCACAGGCAGATCCATCGGCGCTGAGCGAGTGTCCGGGGGGACATTCACACTCGTAACTCCCTTCTGTGTTCAGACAGGTTCCTCCACGACACAACAGGGGGTTCCTCTCACACTCATCAATGTCTGTCAGCAGGGAGGAAGGGAGGGAAGGAGGAAGGAAGAGGAAAGATGCAAAAGAGGAGGAAAAGATGCATGAAAAGAGGAAAAGAGAAAAGAAAGAAGGGAGGCATGGAAGGAGTGGAAAGAGTAGGTGAGCTGTCAAAATAGACTACGATTTCAAGACATGGAGGTTACTGAATGAGTTCAAACAGAGCGCATTGTTTGTTTGTGACTGTGTAAATGTGTGTGTGAATGTGTGAGAAAGAGAGATTCTGTGTGTGTGTTCCCGACTTACCCATGCAGTTCTTCATCATCATGAAGCCGCTCTCGTAGCCCTCAAAGCACTCACACTCAAAGCTGCCAGGCGTGTTGACACAGGTACCGTGGCCACACAGGTCCGGGGAGATATGGCACTCATCGATGTCTGAAACACAAAGACAAAGGGAAAGGGAATGCTTCATGAAGATAGTTCATCAACTGTGTAGGAAAGTCACATTTCATTCTAAGTTCACGTAAGGAGTATTTGGAGTACATAGGGAATCGCAAATGGTGACAGAAACGTATCAGTTCAATCAAATCAATTTCACTCCCTCTTCTTTCTCTCTTCATCTTCCTGTTTCTTTCCATACCTGTGCAGTTCCTCTCCTCGGCGGTCAGAGCGAAACCACTGCTGCAGCGACACTTGAAGCTGCCGATGGTGTTCCGGCAAGTTCCATGAGCACACAGACCCTGGAACACCTTACACTCATTCACGTCTGGGGAGAAAGACATTAACACTCATATTACACAGATCCTGAAATACTTTACACTTAAAAAACATCTAAGGGAGTATATTTACACACATTCATTTGACAACAGTCCAGATTCACTAAGATTGTGTTGCGAGGGCAGTTTTCAAATGTTTGTGTGCCTCAGTTGCTTGAGAAGAAACCTTTTTTGAATCTGGATCTCAGTGGTTCTTTAGATGAATTCCCAGTGAGACCAGCTATGCTAAAAAATGTACACACTCATGGTACTGTGGCGCTTTGGATAAAAGCATCCACCAAATGACATATGTCAGAACATTAAAACAATTGTATCTTGCACAGTTATGAGTATGGTAATTTGTTTCTTCACAAACTTGATCTCCTGTCTTACCTTTGTAGAAGGACCTGCCAGTCAGAATATCTCCTCTGTTGGCGAAGCCAGGCCCTCGGGGGCAGATGGCCCTGTACTCGGCTGTGTTTGGTTTGGGACACTCCTCACAGTCGATACCCCAGGCAGCACCCACTGAGCAGCAGCACATGTCCACACGGTATCGCCCTGGCAATGGCTGACCACACTCATCCTCATGCCACTTCATGTAGCACTGCTCGCTACGCACGTCTAGGAACGGGGAGACCAGGCAAGTTATGAAAGAATGGAGGAACACACACATACCACAATAGCCAATGTTCAGTGCTTAACTTGTATAATGTACATGTACATTGGAAATGTATGTTTCATTGGCTGATATGAGCTCATGTTGTTTATTTTTTTGTCATGTCGTCCTCTTACCCACACATGTGCGTCCGCTACCGTCCAAGGTGAGACCCTCGGCACACTCACAGCTGAAGGAGCCCTGGGTGTTCACACACCGGCCATTTGTACACACTCCAGGGAACACCTCACACTCATTAATGTCTGCAGGGAGGAGGACATTATTAGAACCATGATGGCAAGGTGGAACACACACATACGCACACAATTGTGCACTCAACTGAAGTCTGTAGGGAGAACAGTAAGGCACATTAAAATGACAAAAAGGACTTTATGGGCCTCAGTGTTGGGTGAAGGGACCACCGGTCTGTCACAGCTGACTGTGCTCATGTGTTCTGATGTCATCAGGTTATCTTACCTTCACAGTTGAGGCCCTTCATACGAGCAAATCCTCGAGAGCAGGCAGTGTCTGCGGAGAGATGAGGAGAGTAAGAGATCTAATAAAAACGTTGTATGCATGAAATAAATTCATACGCATGCATATACTATGTATGTATGTCTGTATGTATGTGCTAGGGATAGACCAATACATTGGTTTGCCAATATATCAGGCCGATATTGGCCTTTTATTAAATATCGGATATCAGCCGGTCATGTTGTCCATGATATGATGGAGGTTCCTCCCTGATCACAGCTACAGAAAAACAGTCTGTAAAACCTGCAATTACATTTTATTTAATCCTTTGTAAATGAATTCTTCATTTAAAGGCTGTAATGTATCCCAGAGTTTCCCCTTCCATTGAATAGGTGGGATGGGTCACCCTCCCTTAAGGAGCTGGAGAGTTTTGGTGTTACATGATGGTCTAAATGCTATATCAGAGGCTTTTCCACACTTACAAGAATACAATTCTGGGGGAAACACTGAAACCTTGTAATTTTTTGGCATGAAAATGGTCAAATGTAAAGATATTGAATATTGGCACAAAATATCAGCTATAAGCAGCTTCAATCCAAAAATATCGGCATCGGTGTCAGCCTTCAAAAACCCACATCGGTTGGACCCTAGTATGTACAGTACGTATCCGTGTACCTATGTACTGTATGTATGCACGTATGTATGTATGTATATATCTGTTTGTTTGTGTGTGTGTGTGTGTGTGTGTGTGTGTGGACTGACCGATCTCGCAGCGTTCACAGGGGCTGCCCCAGGCGGCTCCCAGCGTGGAACAACACTCAGACTTCAGCGTTGCTCCATTGATGTTGACCTCGCAGCGGCCATCTTGGATGTTCAGCCAGCACGTACCCTTCATACTGTCTGTAGAGCCGAAGAAGGAGGAGAAGAGATTGAGAGAGACTGAGATAAGTAATGATGGCAATACACTACATAAACAATCAACATGTCACCTACAACTTCCTTTAGTACGATAATAATCCATCTGTGGGCAGGAGGCTGAGATGAGTAGAGCCCATGCATCATTAAGTTTAATCCCATGCTATTGCATTCCTAATGGACTGAGTGAGTGTATAGTCATAACAGCGACACCTTTTCTCCAAAACCACAGGGCCACCCGAACACAAGACCGCAATTTACTCTCTCTTTCTTCCACTGCTGAGTCATTTTTTAAACAGAAAACAGAAATGAACCAAACCAGAGGAATTTCTAGGCGTCTGCCAGAGCCAGCTCATACAGTATGCATGAGTATTCATTTAATGACTCATACTCCATTCCAGTTACAATAACATCTGTATTCTATATTAGCATATAGATGGCTCTGAATGATTTACCAAACCTGACAAACCTCTAAACAAGTGGAATTTTTAACCTTAGCAAAAGGTCTTAAACAAATACCATATGCCATTTTGAATCTGCGCGGATCTCTATAAAGTAAAACAAACTCCATGTGAATCAAGGCTATGCATGCAAGTATTTATCTAATGAATCATCCGTGCATGCCAGTTTGCCTAACATCTGAAGATGATAATGTCTCTGGATGGCTTCTGAAAACATGACCGACATCAGTGTTATAATTATCTCACACAAGCTCTTTTTAGGACCCCGCGGTGCTGTTCTAATTTGTGTCAGGCATTTGGGAGGGCGGCCTGGTGTCATGTCTTACCCACGCAGATGGTGTTAGTGGAGTCCAGCTTGCTGCCGTGGGAGCACTCGCAGTTGAAGGACCCGGCCACGTTACGGCACACTCCGTTGACACATGGGCTGGACTCACACTCGTTGATATCTAAAACATACGTACGCACAAACACACACCTCAGGTCAGGGCTGATGGATCGTCATCATCATCATTTGGCAGTTAGAAACATGACAGCATGCATGTCTTCTTTCCTTGAGCCACATGTTTACTGGAAATAAACTGCAGCACATCTGGTAATAAAGTAAACTCGTAATGACCTTGAAAATGGGCAAAAAGGACCACAACAACATTTGAGCATGTGAAGCAGTGCACGTGCATTAGTGTGTTTGTGTGTGTGTGTGTGTGTGAGAGAGAGAGAGAGAGGAGAGAGAGAGAGAGAGAGAGAGAATGTGTGTGCACGTGCACGCTCACCTTCGCACGTCTCAGAGTCGGGTTTGAAGACAAAGCCCTTGGGACAGGAGCAGGTGTAGGAGCCGGGGGTGTTTCTACACAGACCGTTATCACACAGCAGACGGTTCACCAGACACTCATTGATGTCTGCAGGGAGGAGAGAGAGATAAGGCGCTAATGGATCATGATCATTCATTGTTGCTTCATTACTAGCAGCAGGAAAACAATAACTTTTGTAGCACGAAGGGAAACAGGAGACAGGAAAATGGCAAACTTTCCTAGTAGGGATGCACTGCTCCTTTAAAACCAGACTGTCATGAAGAACATGGACGCACACACTCCCCAGCAGACTCACCAACACAGTTCTTGCCACTGGAGTCGGACTCGTAGCCAATGTTACAGATGCAGCGGTAGCTTCCTCTCAGGTTCTCACACATGCCATTCTGACAAATGTCCGGGTCCAGGGCACATTCATTGATATCTAGGGGAAGAAGGGTTACATACTACAGCGTTATTCACCAACAGTCATGAAATATTAGTGACATGATAGTATTGCGTAACAACACTGTAGGAACATTCACCAACATGAACAACATATTTCTCACCTCTGCCATCTGCTGTGATGCCAATACCACTGCTGCACACAGCCTGGAACTCAGCTGGAAGATACATGGGAAAAGAAAACCACGCACAACTGTTAGTCACACTTGATGTGATGAGTTGGACATTCATTTTTTCTCATTAGTGACTTAAAAGTGAATTATTTTCACCTAATGCAAAAGATTAATAGAACACATCTAGCCAAAGATGTTACCTGAGTTTCGGGCGGGGCAGGGATGGCAAGGCTCTCCGAAGCCATGTTCAGGATTGGCACAGCAACACTCTGACTTGGTCACTGCACCGGGGAACGGCCGCGAACACGTGCCCATCTTTATGGCGCCATAGCAGGTGGTCCTCATGTGTGTGTCCACACACACTCTCCCGTCCACGTCAATAGCCAGGCCCGGTGGGCACTCACAGCGGAAGGAGCCCTCAGAGTTGATACAGCGGCCATTCATACAGATGCCAGGCGTCTGGCACTCATCAATGTCTGATGAAGTGAGGGCAGATCATTTATAAGGCACTTGTCAATTTCTGTTTAATAGATGAGGCAGATGTGATAACAGAATGTTCTATTAATTGGATCGTTAATTTGAAGGAGAATTCCACTAGAAATGACTTTTAAGTTGTAATAATGCAAAAGTTGACATTTTCCTAGAAAGTCAGTTTTATGGATAGTGATGTTCCCTATATTAACTATCGACATGTTTTTTCATGATTCTAGATGCTTAACATACGGTAGGTACAAGACATTGATTGTCTATAAAATCTTATTTCAACCATCGCAGGCTATTCAATTCGATGATGTCACAGGACTACATTTTCACTGATTTTGAGAACTCACAACTAACTCATGAGCAGCAAACCTCATAAAACACAAGAGACATATTTGTACATTTTAGGAAATACTTTTGCAGAATAACAGCTTAAAAGTCAGTCTTTTGGTGTGTCCCTTAAGATTAGTCCAAGAGACACATCTGGAGATCCTCAAACAACACCAAGTCTGTTGAAACTCTTTGAGGCAAGCTATTTCGCAATCATACATACCAGTGCAGTAGCGTCCGTTAGGTGCCAGGGCAAAGCCAGGCTTGCAGATGCACTTAAAGCTGCCGTCCTCATTGATACACATGCCGTTGAGACACATGTTGGTGGTGGCACACTCATCGTGGTCTGGAGGGGGACAGGAGGGGAATTAGGGTCAGGTTAGAGGAGTTGCTGCCAACACAAACTGACTGTATCCCATTACCTCATGCACTGTTAAATTGACTAGGTTTATTTGCAACTGAATATATAACATGAAAGGTCTCAAACTGGAATAATCATAGTAAATGAGATTGTCTGCCTGTCTGTTTTTTCTGTTGATTCCTTACCAATGCAGTTCTTCCCGTCAGGAGTGAGCTCAAAGCCAGCATTGCAGATACACTGAAAGCTTCCCTCGGTGTTGACACAACGCCCATGACGACACATCACTCCATTCACAATGCACTCATCAATATCTGAGGAGAGGAGAGCAAGAAGAGGAGGAAGAGTGAAAATGGATTTGGCTGAGTTCATTCTATCAACCACCAAACATACTGAGCTGTGCACAAATGCTCTAGTGGAATGACTTTATTCCACTTCAGTGATACATGACTATACTTAACATGGAAGAAACATTTTAGGGAACTGATTACAGACATATAAAGTACACTGCATGAAAGTACATTTTCTCTTAGATAAGTTGACAGCCGGAACGTACCAATGCAGGCTTGCTTGGTAGGGGTTCCCTGGTAGCCCTCGTGACACTTGCAGTGGTACGATCCAGGTGTGTTGACACAGTCTCCATTGATACACGGGTTACTCACACACTCATCCACATCTGAAGACAGGAAGAGAGAGAGCAAATATAGAATTGAGAGAAGGAAAGGAAGAAATACAGTATGTTCTATCCATACTGCACATCTATAACTCTGACTGTCAAATGTTAATGGATTTAAATACTGAAAGCTATGAGCCTCATACACATTGTAACTGGCTTCATACTGGTGACTCTAGCCAGCATACAGCACAACCTACAGCACCTGTATCAAGTTCCTTAAGTGGGCAGAAGATGGCAGTGCAGTGCATGTAATTAACCGTGGCACTGTCACATTGTTTCTGCCTATATGTCTCAGGGAAATCAGTGAGAGTTGAGTAAAATTTAACATTCATGACATACAAATGTGTATACGGTACACTACACAATGTTTGCTTGTGTGTGTGTTTCTTACCGATACACTCCCCACGTACATCCTGCCTGTAGCCCATGTTACATTCGCAGCGGTAGCTGGTGGGTGTGGGAATGCAGCGTCCATTCAGACACAGGTTGGTGAAATGTTTGCAAACGTCAATGGAGTCATTCACTGAGACCGTGCCTGAGAATACACAAAAATATACCATAAACAAAAACAAACAAAAACACATACAAAATACAACATCCAAACACAATCTGTCAAGATCAGCAACATACATATTTCTCCATGAACTTCCATCACTCTAGGAGCGAAATGCTTTAAGTTACAACATGTTACCAACTCGGTTACAGATTGACCCATTTGTTTCTAAAACACTAAAACTTAAGATAAACATAATTCTAATCATTCATAGACATGCCGTCTCATTCAGAGCCAAAGATCAACTCACTTATTCAGATCCATAGATTGACTCACCTATGTGCGGTGGAGTCAGAAGTCCTCCTCCGTTGCCTCCAAAGCCTCCTCCGTTTCCTCCAAAACCGCCTCCGTTCCCTCCAAAACCGCCTCCGTTCCCTCCAAAGCCTCCTCCGTTTCCTCCAAAACCGCCTCCGTTCCCTCCAAAGCCTCCTCCGTTCCCTCCAAAGCCTCCTCCCCCAACTCCTCCACCTCCGTTCCCGCCGATGCCTCCTCCATTGCCGTTATTGTTAGGTCCATTGGGGAACTTGTATCCATAGCTGAACCCGTTGCCGTTGCCGTTGGGGAAGTGTCCGTTGGGGTAGCCGTTAGGGAGACCATGTCCCTGAGGAACACCCGCAATACACAGACGCCTGAACTCATCTACAGGAGAAATAGAAATCACAGCGAAGCAGTTAGTGGATGGATACTTCCTTATTTTTCATTTGCTATCAGTCAGGAGGGGATGAAGAATCACATTTATCAGTTCTGAAGATGGAACCAACAAGAATTTTGTGTTGAAACTGGTTATTGTTGATGTAGTTTACTCATTCAGACTCAAAAGTACTCCTAAATTTGGATCAACCTGGCCACTCAGAGGCCTATAGTGCATGTACTTGATATGTCATTAGTTTGAACCCTGGTCATGACCTTGACCTTGATGTTATTCCCTTCTTCTCTCCTATCTTTCCTGTAACGCTCTACTGTCTACTGTCTAAAAACACAGAATTCCCAAGGTTATTGTTCTTTGCATAAAGTTTTTATGTTATTTTGTTGAAGTTTGTAGCAAAGTTGACCTTTCTAACTTTGAGGATTTTACAGGTTTCACATATGCTATGACTGGAGCAGTGCCTGACCTAGTGATAGCTGAAAAATGTGCATGCATATACATGAGCCCCTGCTCTGCTTTGGCATGTACTGTATTTCATGTTATGTCTACTATGTTCTGTTTTTCATTGATGGCTATGGATTGGTGTATGTATGTATGTAAGCTGTAAGCTGGTTTTTTGTGTGTATGTGTGTGTGTGTGTGTGTGTGTGTGTGTGTGTGTGTGCGTGTTTTCCTCTTAGTTTGGCAGTCTCGCAATACTAGATGTCAGTTGAACACCATAGACAGCCAAACACCCATGCATTCACATAGTTCCTGCACATGTGGATACAGACCAGAAACACACGCACAAACACACACACACACACACACACACACACGCAAACACACACACAAAAAACCAGCTTAGTTCAGCCTTGCCAATGGAAGAAGCAGAAACATTCTGTAACGGATCAGATATGGATCACACAGTCTCACGCAGGGGAAGAGCGCCACATATTCCAGCTTGATTGAAGAGACGAGGGTCATTATCTTCACACAAATCTTTTCCATCTTTCTCTGTTTGGTTTTGTTCATGACATCATGCTCATCAGTTTGAGTTGATGCTCTAGCCTTTCTGTCTCTCTCTCTCTCTCTCTCTCTCTCTCTCTCACACACACACACACACACACACACACACACACACACACACACACACACATGCACAAACAAACACACACACATGCAAACACAAACAGTT
>OMLI01074060.1:0-10626 GCA_900302605.1 Rondeletia loricata | reverse complement strand
GAATGGAGTTAAACAAAGCTAAACTAACGTTAGCGAGCAGTCTCTAGTACACCGTATCGGTGACGATGGCTAACGTTAGCTAGAAGCTACTTACGTGTTGATGTCCTGATGAGAAGTCGCCGTTTCTTCTGTACTGAAGCATCATAGCCCAGCCACTTCTCGGTGAAAGGATGCTCTTGTCTACGAAGTGGTTTTGGTGGTTTCTTCAAGTTCAATGCTTTGAACCACAGTCGAAGAGACTCCTCGTCCTTAGGACGTGGATGCAAATCACAGCTGCTGCACTCGTTTCTTGCTACTCGGTGGTCAAAACACTCCTGTTCCAAAAATAATTTTCGCTTCCGCCAGTTATTGTGACATAACCTAACAGAACACATAACCCCACTCTTTCTTGAATCCATTACTACAATAAGTTAGCCGCATATAACGTTAACGTTACTGTGAACAGAGACTGTTAAGGTCTTTGCTATAAAGTTACCTGCCTGCTGAACGAACGGAAGTTCCCCCACATAAACCGGAAGAAAAGCCTGCCCATCGGACGTTCGAAAATAAGGTGAATATCATGTCATCAACTACGGGAACCAATCAGGGGCTGCGTTCAACTGGGGGACAGAACAGCAGTTAGAACGCAGTCCCTGATTGGTCCGGTTGCATTGCAATTTCTGGAAATCGATGTGGATATGAGGAAGGCCAGTCTATCGCAAAAGTAGAAATATTTTTAATATGTTTTTTGCGAGAAAGACTGGCTTCCAGGCTAGGACAGTCCGCCCAATGGCAACATGCTAATTGTTAGCATTGGTCCAATTCAGTACAGCTATAACAGTGAGGCGAGGATACAATCACAACAGTCCTACGTACTACTTTGGGGGTAAGTTAAATAATATCACCATTTTAAAAATGGGCACACTATCCCTTTAACTACATTTACGAGGTTTCTGAATGAGACCAACAATACTATATACACAGCATTCTCTTAGTAGAAAATTATACAATTTGGGTGACTATGCCCCCTACATAATGATGCACAATTTATGTTAAATCATGTGACATGTAGTCATGGGAAGTGTGTACGAAACCCATATAGTATCTGTGTAAATGCACGCCACACCTATGTATTTGCGAGAGCCATGTGTGTGTGTGTGTGTGTGTGTGTGTGTGTGTATAACCTCCACATGTGATAACATTCTCCCATTTCTCTCGGTGGAAATATTTAGGCTAAGTCCTCATTTGAGCGTGCAGTTCAAACAGACAGGGTCCGGTGTTCTTTCCCCTTTTCCAGACGCCGTCAGTCTCCGGGGGGGCCGTCCAATACAACACAGGGCATTGTGAGCTTGGCCGCCCCTCCCCTCTCCTCTGCCCCAGTATATGTGTGTTTATATCAAGCCCTGATATCCATTTTCCATCATTCCTCTAGCTCGGAGGTATTTATTTTTAGCGAGCAAGGAACAGTTTCAAGGGAACTGTGATGTGTAAATAGTTGTGATCCGTCGCAGGTGTCCCATCGCCCCCGGAGAGGACGCACCAGCTAATGATGTTTAAAGAGAAGAAGATGAAAAGGGATCGGCCTGTTTCACGGTGATGTGTGCACATTAGTATCGATAGACAATATTTCCCACAACATAAAGCATTGTCTGTTTGTTACCTTTGGGCTTGCTGAAGTAAATGTTTATGACACTATTCATTCAACACAGCATATTGATAGTGTTACTATTCATTTGATCGTTGTGTGTCCACATGCAAGTGGATCAGATTGGTCATACACTGTTTGAGATATTGTTGAAGTTACTCACATACTCCAAACCATTTCACCTTTTCAGGACAATATATGTTTTTAAAGTCACCTACTGGCTGAAATCCTGTCGATGGTCTACATACAGTATGATGACCAGAGGCTTTGCTAGATAACATAATACTAATACTGTATGTCTGCAGCCCTCCCATTCACTGACCAGAGATAAAGCCATGGAAGTCAAACTTTTTCACTGCATCCACTACTGCTGCATGGTAGCTCCAGGAACAAGCACAAAGAGACATGTAACAACCGGTCATTTGAGAGATAACTCTATGGTACAAAAGACCAATTCAGTTCTACTTAACATTTGGGGGGAAATAGTCTGAGCAGCTTCCACATTACAAACACATGATAGATGCAGCATACAGTAGGTTCATGATGGGATAGATCTACATCTCCACAGTCTTTACTGGCCCATCTGGCTGCTGTGTGGAGGCCTGTCCAATGCGCTCCCTGGAAAGAGGTTAACAACCCACTTCTAGGTAAAACACATGCTGAGAGGGGCCACGGTTTGTGTTCTGACAAAACCATGTCCGTACTTACCTGACCTGGACGCGGCAAAAACGCATCATTGGAAAGTTAGAAGTAGGATAGACTCTCATCGTTAAAGCCCAGCAAACATTTAGACGTTAAATAGATGTTGATACGACGGCCTACACCAACATTGAAACCCCGTGTAAATACAGCGCCAAAATGAGAGTTGAAACAACGTCCGTAGTCGTCCGTAGCTTCTACCTGCATGGTTTTGGGAATCAGAACCTAAATATCAGCTCAAAACCTTTAGCTCTTTTAATATGAATTTTTATGTCAATTAGTCCGTCAAACACAATTCTCATCTTAAATATGAACACAAAAGGTGGTCTTTTAGCTGTAAATACTGCAATACCCAAAGTCATTTACTGTTGCCTAGAACAAAGTATGTAATTGAAATCATTAAGGCCTCAATAGTTCCCATTGTTTCCTGACAGAAGGTTCAATAAGCTAATGCTGCCAAGACACAAGACAGTGTGCAAAGTATATTTAATATTTCCAAGAAGATAATGCTGAATCACTGGAGCCTTAACCAATACCAGCAACTTTTTAAACTCTCTTTTTTAAGACACAGGGCTTTATGCATAGTGCAGCCAACCTAGTGCAAACATTGTTGTGGCAACAAAAACATTGTTGCACTGTCATAGTGAGCAATGCTGTGTGCTCAAGAGAAATGCTTTCATCCAATTTGTGGTCAGACAATAGTCTTTTCTCTTCTTGTGGACTTGAGCCATCTTTGAGTTGACTCACTGGAGAGAGAGGAGGGACTGACTTTCGTCCAATTCTGTGTCCTAATTCAGAGTTTTGTGATCATACTGTGTCTGAACAAAAACATTTTTACTCAAGGGTTTACAACAGGGGAGAGCATCTCTTCTCTGGAAAGTACAAATCTAACAATAGACTTTTCTCTCGCGGGGGTGTGGCTGTGGGCCATACTGGAGGCTCCTTGAGTATTTTTGGACAGTGAAGTCCACGTTGGATCGGACCGAGGCTTGTTCTAGATGTAGCTCAGGGGATGAAAGTAACTAAAGTTCCCACCGGCCTCCCTCCGATCCACAGCGCTCATTCTTTCCTTAATGCTGCTATTAGACCTCAGTGCTACACTGCTGTCTGAGTGCCAGCTCCTTCCTCCCTCCAGGTTTGTGCTTTAGAAACTCAAGCCAAGTCAACGCCAGTAAAATGAAAGACAACCAAACACACTGTCTCAGTTGTTTCTCAACCAGCAAAGCCATTATGAACAACAGAAACTGTGCTTTTGTTCTTTACTGTGCAGCCAATGCGATTACTATAGATGACAACTTAAAATGTACAATATAAAAAGTTATATGCAGTGTAATGGAAGGTAAATCCACCTTTTTGTTTTCAGAATACAGTTTACCAACCTTTGAGGCTGACATATATCTGTACATATGACATATGATGTACATTCATAGTATACACAATAGTGAGTAGTATCAAACTGACGTAAGTTATATGAGGACAGGGTATTTAAAAAGAAAAAAACAAAAGTAATGCTTTTATGAAAATGTATATTTGTGGTTGTTTGTCTTATGGTGATCTCTGATTGGATGTCATAGTTTACCCATCTTTATTTACCGCTACATCACTGGTGAAGGGATACATTTATCTTCTATTTCTGTTTTTATTAGTTGTAAAAGTATTGTAATTCCTATTCACATTACTCTGTGATGACTGCATCCCTCACCACAAGAACAACAATGTCTAATTCTTACGCCATGCAAAATAAAATAGCAATATATGGAGTGTGACATTAACAATTTACAACAAGCAATTTAACATAATCCTCTCACCATTACTCCATCTACCTGGAATGTTCTGTGTTAAAACAAAACCCATCATTACTCTGTGAAACATTTCACTACTTATAAAGCAGCCAGAACTACCACATAGGAGATAAATGGAGTTGAATGTTGTCCAAGTTTCGAGCAGGAAAAGAAAACCTTCATGGAGCTTCTCTCCCGCTTGTGCTTCTCTCTCAACTATATCATCTTTTTCAAATTCAAAGCAACCGATGATGGTGCTGAGTTGTGGAGAGGAGGAGAGGGGACGAGGGAGTGAGAGGGGGATGGTAGCGACTTGTTTTGGAAGAAATCTGGAACCTATAAACTTGGGCAACTTCTATGACAAAAAACAAACGTCAGAAAGACACAATTTGGTTGGCTGAACCACACACCTCTGTCTCCGCCTCGTCCCTTTGATCCAACCAATCGCTAAACACACGTTCTTCCTGTTGTCTTTGGCTTAGCCGAGCCCTCAAAACTCCTCTGAACCAATCGGTGAATCAGATGGGTGGGAAGCAGAACGTTTCATCCTCCTTTCCCTTTAAAAAGTCAGATTCATGTTGCTCTTGTCTCACATACAGCTACAGGAATTGGCTTGCTCAAGCAGCGTATATTCACAGAGACTGGGAAGAGATTATTGTTAGGATATCCACGTGTGGATGAAGAAGCACTGTGGCTATCCAAAACCAAGTGCTGATAGCGCACCCATTTCGGTTTAGCATGTTTGGATGTGAGCGAGTGTAAAGTTGATAAGAGTTAGGGAGGAAGTGTAGCGCAACAGAAGGACCGAGAAACAGACAACTAAACAGAGGGAGTTCCCAAAGAGGATGAGAGCAAAACGGAGGAAAACTGTGTGAAAGAGAGAGAGAGAGAGAGCGTGGACAGAGATATACAGAAAGAAAGAAAGCACCAAGGAGATAGATTCAGGAGGAGTGAAGGATAGAGAGAGTGACAGAAAGGAGAGAGAGGAGTTGATAGAAAAGAGAAGTGCCCAAGTATGAGGGAGGAGGAGCAGTCCAACGATGACCACCCTGAGGGAGGGGTTGCTTCCAGCGAGGAAGACACGGGGAGACCACCCTCCAACGCCTGTGCTGTTGTTGTAGCGACACCGGGGATCACCGGGCGCAAACGGCAGACAGGCCCACAGACACAGGATCATGTTATCAGCGCTATCGCCATCACATTACCAGAGGACAGCAAGGCCAAGCCGGGGAATGACACTCACCTCCACGCCCCGATGGGACCCAAGAGACAAAAGAAGAGCCCCCAGCATCGGCCACCTTCCTCAGGCCCGTCCCTCTCTCCTCTCCCTGGTCCTGGTCCTGGTCCCGGAGGTCTTCCAGGCCTGGAGGACCCACACACCCAGCGGGTGATCGCCAACATCCGCGAGCGCCAGAGGACGCAGTCCCTGAACGACGCCTTCGCCTCGCTGCGTAAAATCATTCCCACTCTCCCGTCCGACAAACTGAGCAAGATCCAGATCCTGAAGTTGGCGTCGCGCTACATTGACTTTCTCTACCAGGTTCTGCAGAGCGACGAGATGGACAGTAAGCTGGCTGGATGTAACTACCTGGCCCACGAGAGGCTGAGCTATGCTTTCTCCGTCTGGAGGATGGAAGGTGCCTGGTCGACTATGTCTGCCGGTCACTAGCCCAGGAAGACAAGGAGACTGTCCTCCTGAAATGTATGAGACATTTCTCATGACAGGGAAATATGCTTACTTGATATAGAGGATGGAGGGAGACTTATAAACTGTGTCTGCTAGCCGCTAGACTTACATTCTTTGAACATTATCCTCAACCCAGATCATCTGTTCACCTCAAAGATGGAAAGACCACGAGACTAGAAGAGATTCAGAGAGCTTTATGTCTGCACTTGGATGGAGCTGGTTTGCAAGCCACTAACCCTTCATAACATCGCCTTTTTCATTATTAATGTCTCAATAAGCCACATTGTCTTCACTCTGTTGTGATGGCTATGCATTCTTATGGTGGTCTTGCATTTCTGCTTGCCAAAAGAAACGAATATTATTGTTCATCTGTGTCGGTGGTCTCACGGATGTTAAAAAGAAGTTTAGAGATGTGTAACCAGTCTCAACAGGGACATTATCCCCAACCCAGAGTCTGAATGCCTCCTAGCCTTTTTTAAAGATTGTTTCTACTCTGTTACATAGAATACAGTGGACAAGGACAGGAGAGGTGAGAGACAGAAGGGGCGTGACTTGCGACAAAAGTCAAGAGCTGGACTCAAACCCACAACATTTCTAGCCTGGTGATCAAGGATGCCCTGTCCTTAGTAAATGTTACCCCTACACGACAACATGGCTCATTCAGCCGGAGCCTTCCGACCTCTAGGCTTTCCCGGGTCCTGACCCTTGAACCCTGGTGTCATCCTCATCATCACTGTTATCATCATCATCACCGTTATCACAATCGCTATTACCATCGTCATCGCCATCAGTGTCACCATCATCACCATCGCCATCATCGTCATCATCATAGGTATGCAGACCTTGAGCCATATATGGGCTTCATTTAATATTTATTCAACTTTACCTGAACTAATATATTGCATGAGGCCTACAAGTGGATACATTTGAAGAGAATGCAAGTGAGGGATAGAAAGAAAGAGCAAGAGTTAGTTATTGGAAAGAAGAAACTGGATAAATAGAGAGAGATCGGCCATTTGACTTCTCAGCTTTTCATCCCCTTCATCTCCTACTTTTCCAAGACTCTGACATATTATTAATCCCTGACCACCTCTGAACCCAGACGATGGTGGAAAAAGTAGCAGTGGGCAGCAGTCGTCCTGACTAAAGTTTCTCCTCTTTTTACCCAAACCAAGCCCCTTTGTTTCTTCTAATGCCAAAAAAACTCTCCTCTGAAATTCTTTCCTCTCATTTTGGCCCAAATTTGCTTTCGTTGCACGAAACCGTGATACAGCTACAGCTAGCTGACGAGGAGGCGTAATGAAAACAAACGGCTTCTAAAAGCCATGAATCATGTGTGTCACCATCAAAGGGAAGGCTGATGTGGCTCCCTGTTGGGCTCCCATAAACCACTGGGACTGATGGAGGAGGTGAGAGCTGATTTATACACTCACAAACACACATGGTCACACACACACATGCATAGATGCAGCCATGCACACACACACAAACACACATGCACCTCCTCCACCTCTTGTGTTTTAAAAAGAACCTGAGTGCCTTTTTCTTTAAAAGCCGCCATCCGCAATTGCCATATTATTTACAGGCATTCAAGCAACAGCAAATTAGTTTTTGACAATATTTTACCACTGGTTGTTGGCTCAGAACAACTCAGAACTAATACACAGCAAGATCACCTGTGAGTTTTAGTTTTCATTTCATATGAACAACCCCATTGTAAAGCAGTGGGGGTGGACATGCTGCTATTTGTATTCGCTGACTGTGTATAGAGGCTCCAGCTCCATATCCATGACAAACCACTTCTTCCTTCATCGCCAATACGCACCCAGCCCAGCAACCTATCATTAGACTGTCCCAGGGAGGTACAGTAGCTGGTGTTTCCAGCTCCTATGAAGACTGTCTTTTAGAGTCAGCACAGTGTGCTCTCAGAAGCTAACCTTCGCTGACATACTGAAGACATTTGACATTTTGAAACAACTCCTTTTTTTAGGCCAAAAGGGGAAAAAATGCATCCCTATGAAATGAGAGTGGCGTGAGGAGATGGATGTTGAGTGCACATTCCTCTCAGACAGCTTCCGTTGGTTTACTGAAACAGCATAAAAGCTATGAGTTATATTCTTTTGGATTAAGGGGAAATTGATCCCTCACCTATTCATGCTAACTGATCATTTTTGTACCTGGAATGTGTTTTTTAGCTGCACTGATTATGACAAAGTTGGTTACCTTACAGCCATGATACATGGGCAACATTTTGAAGCAATGAAAATGGGCAATTTTGCCAACAACTATGACCAACTTTGTCATTATAATCTTGTTTGCACACTTGTTTGCTTGTTTGTCACTTTATTCTTGTAGTCCCCATCTATCGCAATACTGTACCTCAAATTGTTGCCCACATATCAACAAGTTGTGTTCAGACTTACTGTATGTTTCACTGACTCAAACAATGTTATGTGTATTTCTATATTATTATTGGAAGGGTTAAATTAAGTCAAAAGAATCAGTAGGATTTTCCTCTGATCTGATTGGCCGCCCCAGGTGTCATCTTGGAAATGTGAAGTTCTGTCTGGTCGATGGTGAGGGAAGTGACTCCAAAGTGTTTATCGACGTCCTTGTTATTTGGGAACAGGAATTTGGAATAACTTCAGTGTCCAGAGTGACCTTGACACTGCATTAAATATGTCACTGCATTTAATCTCAGTGCTAACTGCATAATAATGTTTGTGCCTTATGTCTTTTCAGCGCCCCAACAGAGTGACTGTGATCTTCCCTGTACATCTCTACTCCATGCTACTATTTCTACCATTCCAATCATGCAGACTTATATAATTTCATACAAACTGAACCCTTAGATGGACAATTTTGCCAACAACCCTGACTCTTTTTTTTCATGATACTGTTGTTCCTTAGAGGTGATTGTTTTGCAGTTTAGATGCAGTGAACTTCTACAACGGCTACCACTATAAAAGACTTTGAAACCTGGAGCTAGAGACAAGACCAAACTACGGGCTACTGGAACAGTGACTGTGACTCCGAAGCTGCAGGTTCAACAGTGGAAACAACATCGACAGCAAGTGTAGGCTCTATGTTGATAAGTGTTTGTTTGCCTCTTGTTTGCTTGTTAGCTGTACCGGCTATACCGAGAGAGAAAAAAGTGAAGTTGAAGAAACAGTGTTAGGCAGTTACTTGAAGTATATACATTATGGTCATTTACCACAAATGGCTGACATTGATATGAGTGATTATAAATATCGCCAGCAGAACAATGCCTGGAGAAAAGAAGTAGCGATACATGCTGCACCTGTGTTGCATCAGTGTTTTATCAGTCTGAGACTGTCTTGAAAATAAAATAAAAACGTTGACTGTCTTTAAACTATTATTCATGAGATCCTAATGTGGATGATGACGTGCAAACATTTATTCTACCACCACACCCTCTTTCTCTCCTCTCTCTGTAAGCTGTCTCTCTCTCTCTCTCTCTCTCTCTCTCTCTCCCTCTCTCTCTCTCTCTGTCTTTCTCTTCTCTAACTCCCTTCCTCCTTCTTTCCCTCAGTCTTTTTAATGAGGACTGTGTGCCTTTGCCTGGTCAGTCAGGAACAGTTAATTCCTCCAAAAAGAGGAAGTTCATGTGCAATTAAGGGCTCTGGGAATATTTATGGCCTGCTTGGACAGAAAGTCTACATTGTAGGTTGATGCCTTCAGCTACACAGAAGTAGCCTGTGAGTTTATTGTGTGTGATCTGATGCTTGAGCAAGACTGAAGTCATAATAGATCAATTTCCATCCAACTGTCAAGCAAAACTTTTTAAATGTCAAAACAAAATGCTAATTAGGGTGGGGGTGAAGCGAAGAAGTAGGCTTCCTAAACATTGAAAAAGAACAGGAAAAAACACATCCATGAAAAAATGAAAGGTCTTCTATTGATCAGTGTTGGGTAAGCTGTTATTATGATTTATTTATTTAATGCTGGCCATATTTCATGCTGTCTGAAGATGAAAACAATGTGCACTCTAATGAACATACTAATGGTCATACAACCACGACAGGGCCTTTTAGACACTTTGGTCTCATCAGTCCACTAATACCTGTTGTTGTTGCTACGTGACGTTTTTATCCATGTTGTGGGAACATCCAGGATGACAGCGGAATCAGTGGAAAGAGATTAGTGCCAGAAGAGACTGTTTGAATTGCAAACATTTTGATTTGTCATGGTCGTATTGAACCGGTGAATTAGAACAGAATTAATTTGTTGAATACATTATTTAAAATTTTTTATTTGTATGGCACAATTTGGAATTGAATGTAAAGTTTGAAACTGAATTAACTTTTAACTATAATTGAAAATGTGTTTTTCCCAGTTCAAATTCAGTTTTCTTAATTCAGATTCAACTTCCTGACACACATCTGGGCACAAGACCACCTCCTCCAAGGCTGCCACCAGCGGGCTAACCCTGCGCTCACACCGAAAGAGTCATGAGCAACAGTGGGCGCTCTGGGCGCTCGCTGCTCGCTCCAGGGGGCGGGTCCTTCAAGCAGCGCTGCAGACAGCAAGTTCGGTTGTGCCCAATATCAAGTTTGTAGTAGAGCCGGCCGGCCGTGAACTGTATATAAAACCTCCTTGACTGTGACAAGCATGATCAAATAAACAATTTTCCACATTTCCCCTGTTCATTATTTAGTGAGCAAAATGTACCTAGTCTATATTTCCAAACGACACTTTCGTTCGGCTATTGTGTGCATGGCGACAGAATCACTTTGTTGGACGAGTATGTTTCCACACACACACAAGTAATTTGACCTGGTTCTTTGCTCTCAGTACACAATACAACAAACACA
>OMLI01074054.1:3814-22871 GCA_900302605.1 Rondeletia loricata | reverse complement strand
CATAGACAGCGACCGCGCCCATGCCAGATCTCAGCTATGAGCTCTCTGTTAGAGAGGGCAACAGTACATCCAGCTCTCCCAAAGTAGCTGTACACTAAAACCGCACATCAGGACCTGCTTTTTGTCAGTGATGAAATCCGTGTAGACTTCTGCTGCCTATTTTAAAGAATGAAGAGCAAACGTGCCATGTACATGTTGAATTCTGTGTTTACTGTACACCACAGGACTATTGGACATTTAGATTGATGTTGAAATGGACTCAAATTAAGTGTGCTTTGTGATTTGCATCCATAATTGTATGCTTTTGGGGAAATGTCTGTTCTATTTTCATAGCATTGAACATTACAGACCCAGCCACCTTGATGTATTCGTCCCTTTGGTGGCTGGCGATATGGTGAGTTGTGATTATAAACAGCGGCCTGATGTGCCAAGCCATGCTGAAGTTCGTGTCCATGCCAGCTCTTCCGCTGTGGTTCCCTCAGCACTCGCCACCAGCCTCTTAGCTTGGTAGGCATCGCCCCATAAGTGGCTGAGAGTCCTGTGGGAGCCGCTGGTGCCATGAACTCAAACCATGAAGCCTCTAGTCTACACTGTGTCAGCCTGGGGCAAAAGCTTTAAATGTCACTTCTAAGCTCTAAATGCTATGTTTCTTCCCCACTGTGACAAGTTAGGGACAAAGGAGGAGAGGCTGACAAAGATGTCAAAGACTTATTGCCTATTCGGACAGATCCAAATGACAGTTTTGCAGTAGACAATATAGCAGATGCTGTTCTTAAGGCATTTTAATTTTTGAAAACATTGTCCTGTTTTACACAGATCAAGATAGTTGTACTGCACATGCCTGATGATAAAGTATATAGATTGGTCAGGTCTCACATTGACGACATCCTTTTTCCATTCAGTGTAAATGCAGAGTAGAGCCAGGGCTATGTATTCCACCTCTGATTGGGTTGCACTGATGGGACTTTGATTGTTGCCTAGACTGATGAAAAGACTTTGTTTTTCCTTATTTTTGTGTGTCTTTTGTTTTCTCTGCCTTGCTCAAATGCCCCTGCCTGCCTCTCCTCTCTCCTCACCCACTCCAGCCTGCCCCTTCATCAGCCTCCCCCTTCATCAGCCTCCCCCTTCATCAGCCTCCCCCTTCATTTTCACAGAGTGAGAGCACCAGCTAATAACAGGCCCTTTGACTTTAGGATGCAGGGGAAATGGTGCGCTCCTTCGTCGGTGGATTGGAACTGATTGTTAATTTGCTGAAGTCAACAAACAAAGAGGTACTGGCGAGCGTTTGCGCCGCCATCGCCAAAATAGCCAAAGACAAGGAGAATCTGGCAGTCATCACCGATCACGGGGTTGTCCCGATGCTGGCCAAGCTGACTAACACAGTAAGTATACCTTGCCACTGGAGACAAAAAACAAGATTTTCCTATTCAACACTGTATTTACTGCCGATATACGACTTAACTGTCTTTACAATGGATTTACGACGCCATTTTCTTAGTGATTGCGGCATAAATCCAGCTAATGAGAAGAACGTTGATGCATGTTGCCTCGAGTCCAGAGATGTAGTAGCACTGTTGCTTGTTGTACTCTACATTGTAGAGACTGGTCTCTGGGGTCCAATAACATCCTGTTCTCCTCCACACAGACCGATGACAGGCTCCGTCGCCACCTGGCCGAGGCCATCGCCCGCTGCTGCATGTGGGGAAGCAACAGGGTGTCTTTTGGGGAGGCTGGGGCCGTGGCCCCGCTGGTGCGCTACCTCAAGTCCAAAGACAGCTCGGTCCACCAGGCCACAGCCCAGGCCCTGCTCCAACTGTCCAAGGACCCCAACAATTGCATCACCATGCACGAGAACGGAGTGGTCAAGGTCAGTTGCAATACTGTTGCAGTTGGTTTTCTTCCCTCAACAGGTATACAGACTCCCTATTTTTTTGCTTTTTTTGTTGATCATTTACAAAGTAGTTATTTCTTGTGGTTTATTTAGGTGTTTTGATTCTAAATCCGGCATAATTGCATTGAGGAAAATGTGCCTTGGCCTCCCACCACCCTTGTTTTAGCGATGTGTGAAAAACACTGAGTAATAAACTAATAAGCTGTGACTATTTTCAGAGCCTTTGACCGATGGAGCAGAAACAAAGTGGGTTTTATTCGGCGGCGGAAACATGACTCCACTTTCTAGCCGTCATGGGAATTCAGAAAAGCAAACAGCTCAGTGTGTGCGAAGTGCCATTTGCCCGGTAGACCCTAGATGCCATTACAGCACAAGTCAAAGGGCTGTAGCTGGGGGTAACTGTTGCTAAGGGCTGTTCCTGGACATCAGGGTAGAATGCAGCAACGATATGGTTCAGGCCAAGGAATAGGGTCAGAGCTGTTCAAGGCTAAAAGAGAACAATGTTTTGTTATGGTCACGGGTTTTATTTTCTCTGTAAAGCTACATCCGCTGTTTTTTTTCATCATTTTCTTCATCATGACAGTTAGGCAGTGTAATTCCAATATTTGAACAAGCATTGTTTTGTCAGTGCGTTTTAGCCTATGGGGCTGTTTCCATGCTCCGCTCCAGAAAGTGTTTATGTTTGTCTCTGACAGTGATGTAGAGATTTTATGTTAAGATTACCCTGTAATTGATGTCTTGTCACAGATGATCATGTACCCATAATTCAATGTTTGGGAAAACAATTCTAGCTTATTCTCGAAGTTTGGCAGAGAAACACTTTCACATGAGAAATCTTCTTGTGGCCACAGAGAGTTAAAATTGTGCCTTTTTTTTCTCAATAACAACTGCGATATAAATTATGAAGTGGTTATGCAATTGCAGCCAAATATTTTTTCCCATGTTCATTTAATGGTGTACTTTAGCTTGATCTGCTGTTACAGTGTATGTGGTTCAACACTAGCCATAATTGGTAGCTGGACTGAACATTGGGTGTTCCGAAAGAGTTATGTCCAATTTGCAAAAGTCGTTAAGCTGAATGCTTTTTGTAGTTCAAGCCACGACAAAAACTGGACAAGCCCTCTTGCTCTCACTGTGTGTGTGTGTGTGTGTGTGTGTGTGTATGTGTGTGTATTTACACGTGTCTGTATATTTGAAAGCTTTGTGTATGTGTTTGTGCGTGCGCGTATGTGTGCAAATACACTGCATACCACCCTTTGTAATCTGTCTCTCTGTTCGCCCTTATTAATGTAACAGTTCAGAGTTGCAACACTACTCCATAATGTATTTTTGGACTTTTAAAGAGCTTAATTTCCAAAGGCCACGTAACTGTTTCATTTGTTCTTAATCTCAGACGTGGAAACACAACACAGGCAGGCTCATTGTTCAGTCTGGCCTCAGTCTCGGCCAGTCTGGGGAGGGAGGCTGATGTTTACCTGCCTGACCCCCGAGGAAACATTACGGCATGAGAGCTTGTCAATCTCCAGTGAGGGAAACATTCAGCCTGCACTGTAATGCTCTGCTTCGTGATATACAGGCCTCTACCACAGAGAATGCGTTAAAACAATATCTCCAATAGTTCTGAATGGGTTTATCGAGGACCAATGCCGGGCCCTGTCCGTACGGTACGTCTAATTTACGACCCGGTGTAAAATTCTCGACTGCCTCTTGTATTATTGCAACCGTATTTCAAATAGTTTTTCTTTGCCATTGAGAAGCTCTCAAAACATGTTCACCCACGTGTAGTATACGATTTCAAATGATTTCTCGCAGCGAAGGCCTCTCTCCCTCCAAATTTGGTTCAGTGAGTAACTTTCCTCCCTAGCACACTTAACGGTGTACAGCCCACTCCCCTAAGATTCACAGAGGGAAGTAAGCATTGAAAAGAAAGTATTTCACACTGGAAAACACATTAGTGACCTGTCTTTTTTGTTTCTTATTTTTTCTCTGTCCCTTCCACAGTCTTAAACATTTGTCCTGAATCCATTCAATTCCAGTTCTTCACTTTCATAAATCACAAATGGGCCTCTGTGGTGATGCTATAAATATATATATAACTAAATATATTAATATAATACTATATAACATCTTAAACAGCTTAATTTCTGATTTCATGTTTTGAAACTTGCTGATGGCATTCACTAATTCTTTGTTTTCATCTGGCCCTTTGTTTCATTGTGGGATTTTGCTCCGGTTTTCCTTGTTCTTGTCAGGGAAATCTGTTGGCCTCTCAGAAACAAGTCTTGTTCAAGAATGGAATTCAGGCGCACGCTTTCCCAGAGGAAATGTGTACCAGGGAAAAGAGAATTTTAGCCTGATAGATGAATTGCCTTCCATTTGATTTGACATCTACACTTGGTATCTCACAGTTTTATAAGGATGTGCTTTATTTTGTCCCATGTACAAAATCAACACACCCTCCCCTGTGCTTGACATTGCTTCCAGGGGACTGGGAATTGTTTGCCGAAACCATAAATCCTTGTAGACAGCTTTAGCCAGCTTTTTGTATTAAAGAGACTCTTTCATAAGAAAAGCTTTGTGAAGTAAATTGATGAAAATTACAAAATGCGGATGGTAATTATTGGTAATTTTCAACTGAAGGTGTTCCAGAGCATAGCTTTTGCCAGATCCTGGTATGTATTTTAGGCTTTTACTAATCTAAATGAGAAAAACGTTTGCACTTTTGTTGCCATGAGCACACTTCTGCCCCAGCATGGTTAGTGTTTGTTTAAAACATTTTTCTCTCTTACAAAATCAGGCTTCAAGTGAAAGTGTGAGGCTGTGGGGGGGCAAATATGACACCAAGTGAGGGGGAAGGAGAGAAAAACAAGCGGCGTCAGCATTTAAACAAAGCATCGCAGATTTATTTTTGAGGTTTCCTCTTTGTCATGCTTTCTGTGTAACAGGATTTCAGGTCGTGGGTGTGGTGAGCAGATGATACAGGCGCTGCGTGCTACCTGCTCTGTTTTGACTACCGTGTTTTTGAGATCCATGGATCTCTTAAGCCTCGCCCCCGCATGCCCGCAATCCGGAATGCCAAGTAGTGTCCTTCAGGTTCGACAGGCTTAGGGTTCAGGCTGAATGTCTTGCAGTCAAACGTTCCACTCAAAGTCATTGATTTTAATGCTGCTTTCCCTCCTTTTCCTCTTCTCCTTGAGAGACAGCGAGAAGCCAGCTTAACAGGCTTTGGCTCACTGGAGGCTGTAGGGAATGTTGTTTACCTTGACTTCCCTCACTAACTTCCCCTCGGCCCGGCTAAACACTGCTGTCTGTTTGTGCCGTTTGCCTACACAGGGGAGCCTGAAACATGGGAACGGCGGGCTAGGGGGGCCGGTGGAGCCATAATGGCTGTCAGATCCGGGGCACTGGGGAATTTAAACCTGAACCCCTGCAGGGAGCGGCGGTCCAACAACTTGCACTTAACACCGTGACACCTCCATGTGTGATGGGATGTGTGCATGCACATGCAGGAACGTGTGCAGCCCTCCCACACCGCATGCCTGCTCCTCCCCGGTCCCCCACCCCGCTCCTTCCAAAGCAGACAGAGGAGCGTGTTCCCCTGCTCCCTTCTTGGAGGTCAGGACTCACTGGAGTTCTCTGAAGTGCAAAAACCTCAGACTCACGATTCATTTTTTCAAATGTGGGGCAAGTGTTCATGTTACCACGGTCAGGGAATATCTAACAAGTGGCGTATTATATTCTTTGAGATCCCAGCTGGGAGGGAAAGAGCAAGGCAGAAAAAAAAAAGGCAGCATAGAGAGACATGCTTATCTTAGCCTAGCTGTGCGCTTCGGGAGACCTTATTTGGCGACGTCTGAATAACATGCTATGAGGTTGGCAAAAACGCTGCCTCTGGCACTTCTCAGGCATCCTCTCTTTTCACAAAAGAGACTTGTTTGAGCGAGCTGCGTGTTTTCTGGAGCCTGTGGATGTACGTTTGCTTTCGGAGGTGTTTTGGATGCTATTTAAAAATCATATAAAAACCAAGGGCAAATGCTTCACATATACTCCCCGACACTAGTGCATTGAGAGGAGCTGACACCTTGGTCCACTGTACACCCTTTTCCACAAAATTATATGATTATAATCAAGAGGAATGGTAGTATTTTCTCAGCTTTTAGTGGGTTGTACTGTACATTAGGTCCACAGCCCATTCGTGCTCATACACAGAGGATGGTTCGCCTCATCTTTCATCTGTTTTCTTTTCACTATTTATCTTTGTGCAGAAACTTCTGGGAATGTCTCCTCTCCGCCTCCTTGGCTCAGCGCTAACCACACAAATGTGTGGAGCAGCGTTTTAAGTTTGCATGTAACATGGAGAGGGGTCAGGGTTCAACCTCAGCTTGACTCTGACATGCATTATGAACACAATGATAACACGAGAAGAAAACTCAAGAGGTAGAAGACTCAAGTTTTCCTTAGCACCAATCAGATTAGTTCAAGACGTTGGGCCAAGCAGTTTCATATGGAAGGAGATAAGAGAAGGCAACACATGATGGGGATTAGTGGATGTCTACACACAGGCTATTAGTAAAGATGATTATTCCTAGAAAGGATGACAGTTACATTTCGTTAGCGTGATCGCATCACTTCCTATCTCGACATCTGGTGTCAGTGGTGAACAGGGGGAAGGGTTAGAGTGAGAGGGAGGCAAGGGGGGAGAGAGACTGAGCGAGAGAGAGAGATAAAAAAATGGAGATCATGCAGAAACTTTGAGAATCATTCTGCTTGCTTAAACTAAATCTAATTCAGTGGACGGACTTAAGTTTTAAAGAGGCTTTGTCCTCAGTTTCCTTCGACAGTGACAGTCTAGATGTTGTCTGCTGTGTTGCTCATAGGATCACCAAGGATGTGACATTGCAGCAGTGAAACCAGGGGAAACAATCTGGAGGGCGTTCAAACACCACTTGTAAGCCTGCTACAACATACTCTTGTTAAACACGTCTTTCTGAAAACATTTTTCATTCAGTGGAGAAAGAGGCCTTGATATATGAGGCTCAAAAGTGGCTCAAATGGCTCAACAATTAATGCATTTATCAAGACTTTATTATGTTTAAGAATAGGGAGTCCTCATGTGCTTAGTTTAGGGATTTGATGTTGCCTTTGGTTAATTATTGATGTAAACAAGAGTAGCTAAAATAATTGCCAGTGCGGCTTAGGAAAGCTCAATGGCACACCATTGTGATTTCACGAAGGAGCACACATTGAACTAATTTAGATTCATCCGTTGCACCACAGTGTTTGTGCCTAGATTTACTTTTATTTTGATTCAGCCCTGCAGCCACCCGCCAACATAATGTAGTCATTTTGCTCAAGATGAAAAAAGCTAATAAAACAAACAAACAAAAAAGCAACAATGTCATGCAGCGGTGCACCATAGCCAGTGTGTTTCTTTTTGCTTCTTTGTACAGGCTACCGACTCTTTGAACATAATAAAAACGTTTTAATGTATAATTTGATGTAGCCAAAAAATGCACTTCCTAAGCTAGAGATTTCTGGAGAGCGAAAAAAAACCCTGTTCTGCAACGAGATCAAACGGATCCATTATACAAGCCAGTAATAGTCGGATATAGTGTGACCTTTGGAGCGCTGGGAAGGCTGTGGAGTGGTGTGTGGTTCGTGCTCAGGTTTTTAATGTCGAGCCTGCCCTGCTTGACTTTCATCTGAACAAACTTACAGAAGCATGTGTGCTCGCAGCTGTAACCCCTTTGCTGAGGCATGGTTTGGAAGGTTAAAATGGGACACACACAGAGTACACACACACACATGCAGAGGGACGTGTGCCATGGCAGCTTGGGACTGTCACAGCCACTGTATATCTTTGCAGCCATCGTCGGTGACAGTATGCAGTTACTGCCTCTGAAATGGCACTCGCATCCAGTAGCATATCGGCTACTGGGTGCTTTCAAACATGCCTGCTGTATTAACCCACCCTTGGATGGCTGTTACTCCTCAAGAATCTATTCCTGCTGTACATCTCACCCTGCCAACTCTAACTCCTGTCTCCTGTACTCCTACAGCTCCTGATAGGTATGATGGGTTCCACCGATGAGATCCTCCAGGAAGCTGCCGCCGGCTGCGTGGCCAACATCCGACAACTGGCCCTGGCCAATGACAAGGCCCGATACGGTTAGCGGTTATCACCAATCGCAGCACCCCTGGCCGTCCCGCTACTCTGGTTTGGACAGCACTGGCAAATATTTACACTAGCATCCGTCCTATTGTGCCCCCCTCTTCTTTTCCCCATCCTATTCCAACTCCACAATAAGAGTGTTTCAAATAAAATATTGTATCTTGAGTGATGAGCGTATATTTATTTGCCGTCCCGCTTCTGTTCTAGCAGGAAGCTTTTATCCCAAGCTCTGCATTTACATCAATTATCTCATCAGGAGTTCATACAAACATTTTAGGAAGTCCTCTACTCCTTCTCTTACTGTCTCCACTTGGAACTTTTGATGATAAAAATAAATGCTTCATTCTCATGTTTGTTCTTACGCCAAATACCCCACACGTTCCTGCGAGTAAAGCGGTTCGGAGCATGTTCTCTCAGTCACATTCCTTATGTAATCCACACAAGACCACGATCTCTAAACAAGACCCACATCTGGTTGGGTTGCTCAACCTCCTCTTATACGTATACTCTGTAGCTGTATGGTGGTTAATATATGTACCATATCCAAACTCAGAAAATACACAACCTGCAGTGAGACATTTGGATAAACAGAATAACTCATTATTGGTTGTTATATACAAGGCTAGCACTGTGCAGTCCACACAAATGTTCTTGTAAACACAAAACAACAGTATGTCCTTTCTGCACTGCAAATATTACATATAAGTATGAATTGTGATTGACCCATGATTGCTAGGGGCATTTTCCATATTAGTTACAGTTTACTTAATTTTAGTTTCTGTTGCACTATGGGTAGAGGTATTCATTATAAATAATAGAATATATTTTCTAAATGTCCTCATTATTTTTGTTAGTAAAAAGAAAAACATTGTAGGTATTTGTGGCCAGTTGGGACCTTGTCTGTACCAAAACACTAGCATGGCACTTGCTCAACACCAACTATAAAACAATCCATTGGAGGATTTTTGGGAACATAAACTGCTATTTGTTTTTTTCAAAAGTAATAACATTGTTCTAGGTTTTCTTTTTCTTTGTCTTTTTTTTGATAAAATTGGAGGCTTCCATACACTGAGATGCCATATAATATTGTTTAATAGCTTGTTTACAGATTATGGACATTTCCATAGATGTCATGGAATCCTGTCTCTCTCTGCATATTTGGACATTGTCATAGTGATGGTGTGCAAGTGCTACCCTTTGCAGCTGAGCTGAGCTTGTCTGTCCCTTGTCTTTTGTCCTTTGTTCCTGTTTAGTCTAAACAGGCCATGTCAGGATCAACTGTTGCATAGCGGATTTCAGTACAGGCTGTTGGCCTCCATCACCACCAGCCTCTTGCATGTCTGTCTGCCTCTTGTCTCTCTGATCCTACTGTCCTGGTCTCAATTAGCTTCGATGCTCAGCATTCAGCCACAGAGACTGCCACAAAAGCTCAAGGGACTTTCATCGTTAATATCAGCCGCGTGCTAATATAGAAAATTTGCAAAACACTGAAAATATGTGGTCGAAAATCTTCATCACTCTTTGAAGTTTAAGCACTACCAGCTGTTATCGGGGGTCGCTGGCGGAGCACGGGTGGAGGAGAGTGGATGAGTGAACTTTAACTTGATTACTCTAAAGTAGCATCTCCCTCCAAAAACACAACTAGGAGCTGGAACTTGAAGTGAGCCACTGTCTCCAAACCATTGGAAGCAGATAAATCCACGATGATTAATGGCTCTTTAATTCCATGCAACAAGCTTTATGGTCTCCACCACATGCCGTACGTCAAAACAGATCTTTAGGAAATGTTTAAAGGAAAAGCATTTAGTAGCCTAAACAAGCAAAGACGGAAGCCGTTATTGTTATTGTTCTCGTGTGGCAACTTCATCTTTCCTCTCATTTTTCTCGCTTTCCTTCTCGCCTTCTTTTTGTATTTCGACACAGAGGCCGCTGACTGGAGGGATATGCATAACTAACATCATTAAACAAATGTTGCATGTTCCACTGAAGGGCAGGAATTTATGATGTGCAACCCCATTCCATGTTTTAGCCATCGGCGGGACGGGCCAGATGCTCTGTCTGGGAGTTCAAGATGCTTAACATTATCCACAGAGCTTAAAAAGAGAAAGATATATTCTTCCTCTCCACAGTGGCTTCCCAGTGTGTCCTCAGACCTGGATGAGCCTCGATTTACAATTTTAAAGCCCTTGCTGTTGTCGTAAAGAAATACTTCACTTTCTGAACCCTCTGTAGCACTTTGAGCACAGGGGAGAGGCCGAGCGGAAGTAGCAAGTTGGTTTCGGGAGCCTGTCCCTCAGGCCCATTGGTCATAAAGCCACAGTTGAGCGTATTAGTTGAGCCACAATCCCTCTGAGAAAGGAAACTGCCACTTTGTTTGGCTTGCTGTCTGACACAGGGACATTATTCACGTGAAATTAGAGGTTGTGCCTCCACTCCTCGGCAGAGGCAGCAATTATGTCCGGCTCTGGCCATTCGAGATACCGTGCTTCTCATGGATTCACGGAAGGGATGGAAATAGTGGAGGGATATCCCTGATGTTGTGGCTCTTGTTTTGAGGGAACATGTAGGCCCTGGCATCTGCCACACCCCTGTCTGTAAACTGGTATTTCTCACCATTGGCCTAACCTTCACCCTGTCCAGGCTCCAGTGGGTGGTTCTCCATAGGTCAGGGTGATGGAAGCAACCAAACTCAAGGGCTTCATTACACATTACACTAGACTTACGTGTGGAAATACTGTTTCTACAGTCATGAAATGTGTTTGTCCACAGTTGGGTGGACAGAGTAATAAATGTATATGGTCAGGCAGTACAGAATGGGCTGCAATATTGTGATACTAGCTCAGTTGTTTCAAAATGGAACTGCTCTTTTGAAGTTTTTTAAAGATCCCACATCTCCCCAGACGCTCTGCAGGCAATATTTCATAAAAAGAAACTAATGAACAGTAAAAGTTCCTTCCAAATATTAGAAGTGGCTTTCTGTCCCCTCCAGCGTCTAAGGGCCATTTTTTAATATAAAATCACAAACGACAGCAACATGGTTTGCTTGCGACGCTGCCATTAAAAACACGCGTGTACACAAGGGCCTCTCAGAGTTCCATCCAACCAGAGAGCGGAGCTAGGGCTGGTAGCCGAGGACCGGGGGGTGAACACGGCTTCTGTTCTCAATCTGTACATTCGGTTTTATATCATTACAGGCTGCTCACACCACCGGGCCTGTTGGGTGTGAGCCTTGCGGGTCGTGCTCTCACACTGTTTGCACTGCGGGCTGCCTCTCTGCGTCAGCTTCCTTCCCTCGCCGGCTCACATGATCTCACAATTCAGTGCGCCTCGAAAGGTTAAAGTGCCGTCTTGTAATCCCCTCGCGTTGCTCAGTGGTTTTTTGAGACATTTTTAAAAGGCTTTCATGGCCCTAATGAATCCTGACGTACCCTTCCATAAAGTGTAAATAACAAGCTGGCATGACAATAAATAAACAGCGAAATGAGTGGGCAAATACCACAACGTCTGGGTCAGGTTTCAGGGCCGCAAGAGTAATGTCTCCATAAAGGTCTCAACAATATTAATAATACCTATATTGGTCATGACAGCTGTGGCTTTTGGTCGTATACTTTACTTACAGAGCTTACCGGGCTTCTTCGAGAGGAAACGTACCTGCAATATTGTGGATCAAACTAGCCGAAGTCTTAGGAGATATTTTCACAAGGCTTTAAAACGTACAGAGGAATGACTCAGCCGTGACTTGCGGTGTATTTATCAGGCAAACTTTTTTTCTTTTTTTTTAAACACTGAAGTTGCGATTGGTTGAGAAATCTCAGACATCACTGGTATTATTTTGATGAAAGAAAAAACAAATTATACTTAATCTAATTATTATTTTTAATATACTCTTTAAGCTTTTTGTTCACATAAATGTTTTGATTGACCTAAAACCTTCCTGGACCTTTAAAAAAAAAAAAAGTACCTTTATTTTACCAGGCAGGTCGCTTAAGAACAGATTCTTATTTACACGGACGGCCTGGATGGGGATGCTGATAGCCAATAAGCAGTGATATGCATTTGCAGACAGAGGGAAATGTCTAGTAAAGATGCTAAAAAATGCAGCGCTCCTCACACAGCAGACAGTGATGAATTGGCACTTGCTCACAGCAGCACAGCTGTGAACCATAAGCCCGGCCAGGTTTCCCTCACTGGATTGTGAACCAACCTGAGAGCTCCTTGTGGCGCCCCACCAACAATTATATTATCCCAGAGTTTTCATCAGGATCTTTTCATCACGCTATCACAACTCTGGACCTGAGGGGGAAGACATGCGACTGAGGAGAATAGCACCAAATCAACAAATCATCAGCAAGGCATTAAAGAACATCCTATTTAAATCTGTAACTGATTGTGTGCTTTTAGACATGAGCACAAATTACAAACCTGTGGTGGACGCTGCCGGCTTGAGTTTCAGCACAGAATTAGAGTAATACATGTAAAAGTGGTCAATTAGGCAATCGTTCAAATGTGCATTTTTATGCTCTGGCGTGGCGTTGCATCTCTTTTCTGTCCCCTCAACTCCGATGCTGTTTTTCTCCTGCTATAAATCTGACATTAATAAACGTCCTTTCCCTCTGCGCAATGCATAAATAACCCCCAGTTCCAGTCCAGCTCACTGCTGTCTGTCAGTTTGCCCAAGCACTCCCAAATACTTCTGAGCTCTGCGACTGTCTGCTCACAAAGAAAAATACCTGGAGACTCAACAACCAAAGATAGCAGGACCAGAATTATAGAGGCGATGACACACGAGTAACTGAGACATTTCACACTGGCACAATTCAGATATGCCTCTTTGTTATTCTTACATGAGTGAGTCGTTTTGGCGAGGCTTATGTGCAGCAAAAGCACACTTTGTCTGACTTTATTCAACTTGGATCGACAGTGCAACAAACTGTAACGTCCAGTTCACAATGAAAGCATGTTACTTGACAGCTGTATCCATCAGGCCCGTGCAAACTGGTTACTGAACTGTTCATCTCCTCCCAGTGAAGTAGCATGTGCCTATTTAGTAGCCATTTGTGTATTCTTGGAAAGCCACATTTAGAGAGACAACAGAGGGCGGGAGGGTTAAAATAGTATTGGGTGTTCCAAGTTACAATTATTCCCCACTGTAATTTCAAGGAGCAATCCTAACAGCTTCTAATGGCGTTTGGGTTTGACTCTTGATTGCTTTAAGTAGGCGTGGACAGACAGCGTGCGTTTAAACTTTCTGATTAGTGTCCCAAATGTTTAAAACCTTTCTGAAAACAGTAATTGGGTCATTTTATACAACCTGATACAATTTTCTCCTCCACTAACAGTCACATTTTCCACCAAAGCTGGCAAACTATTGAACAAATATGTCTGTGGTTACAAGTAGTCCCTGCTACAGTGTGTAATTCCAACTTGGTTTTACATGGCAAAAATTAAATCCAACTCTGGTGTGAAAATTGTTTAAATGAGGGGCAGATTATGGTCGCAGAGACGGGTTTGAAAATTCATTTGGATTGTAATGGCGTAAGGTGTTGACGTCATTCTTATTTCAAGTAATGGCCACCTTTCTGGCCAAATTTTCGGATACACATTGAATGCTGAATGTTTTGATTGTATCCCTAGGCAAAGCGGAGGGTGTTCCCCGTTGATTTTGTGATGTCAACTGCATGTCTGCTTTTCACGTTGACATAAGTGCCTCAGAAGAAACACACGAGTCCTACATTTGTGTCTTACTCTGTGGAAAGGTACAATGTGGATCTTCATTTTGCTCCACCTTCACTACAAGCCTGTTTTATTTAAAAAGCAGAAACAGTCAATTGTCTCCTTAAGTATATTCTGTAAAGGGATCAGAGTGAAATAGGTTTACATTTTCCAGGAGAAAACGAATGTAATGAATGCAAAGAAATAAAACCTTAATGACCAACGCCCCTCTGGCAGACGAGGCCAAACCCACAGGCAGATTAACTCTGATAGATGTGGAGGGGAAGAGTGAGTGACGGATAAACCAGCCAATACAAGGAACACATAACAATTAGGCTAGGTCACATGCAAAACGTGCAGAGATTACATGCAAGGACAGCGTTATGTGTTCCCCAAATTACACTGGTGTAAGACATTAAAATCAAATAGTCTTGGGGATGGAAGATGCAAGTCAAGTGGCTGACATTTTGTGACTAAAACTGAGGTTTCTGGTTACTGCAAATGTTGGGATACTGAATGTCAGACGGTCAAAATCATTCAGCGATGTTCGGTTTCAGCCTTCAAAAACCCATATCGGTCGAACGCTAGTGACCAGTACAGCTACAAGGATTAGACAACAAAGAAATGTGGTGTCAGTGCAAAGGCACAAACCCCCAGCTTGAGATGAGACAGAGCTGTGTTCAGGCTGTTGCCCTTACATGCGGTCTGTAGCGGAGAGTCCCACAGCCCTGCCACCAAACCCTCATGATTAATGCTGTGCTTCTACCTGTTGAATCGCTCTCGTACGCCCACGCTGGACAGCAGGCAGGAGTCTGAAGTAGAGATACAGAAGTGGGTCAGAGCAGAGGCTTTAGAGAAGGTAACTGGTAGATTAAGAGGAAAGAGATGCTACTGATAGGCCTCTGTGCCGTCCGTCCCACAGGTTCAGATAACAGCCACAAGGTCAGGGCAGGTAGCAGAGGTTCACTTCAGGGGAGAAGGCAAACTTAGATATTGCATATAACTTGAGCAAATAAACTCTCCCCGACCTTAATTAACGTGATTACATGACTGGGCCGTTCATAGCGTGTTTGCACAAGCTGTTAGTAAAAGGTTACTTCCCCCGTTAAATGAAAATAAGCACAAATAAACACTAATTACACGGATCCCTAACCCTTCATACGGGTCTTGCTGCTTAGTCACGTCCTTCGAATCACTACTTTGGATAAACCCCAAAGGAGCAGGCAGCTGAGGACCTCAGAATCTGACTCACTGGCCCATAATGTGACAGGTTTTATAATTACGGCCAATGAGAGGGTTCATCAGGAGTAATCAGCAGTGGCGTGGCTATATAAGAGCCCCCTTTTTTCTCTGAATGTCACCAAACCACCTCAGATTACGCTTGGGATTAATTCTCCTCACAGCAAAACCAGCAGGATTACGTTTGAAAGCAGCTTCAGGCCCAGGCAGGGTTGTTGTTGCTCAAGAAGGCTTGACACTGAGAGAAAGAAGATGGGCCGTTTTATTCACATGTAAAGGAAACTGCACTGAAGGGGGCTGTAAGAACTAATGCAGCAACCATAAGACTGCAGATATGAGCGTATCGCCAGGCAACCTGCTCACTGGGAGATTTATGCAGAGCCATCTGGGACAAGGTGTGATCCGGTAGTCAAGAGACACAGGGATTCACATCATAAAGCTTTTTCCAAGTGTATCAACATCCAAAACAAACTTAAACTACACTCAAATATGTCTGGTTGGATAGGAGACAGATGGTAATAGTCCAAACTCAATCTATCCATATACAGTGCAGAGGCTGTATCCCTGCACTGCAAAAAATGTCCATCTCTACAAGCCATTTAGAGTTAGAGTCAATATTAAAATTAATAAATTCTGCCATTGGGGTGAGAGAAAATGTCACTTGATTTAAAAAAAAAAATAATCCTGAAACCAGCTGATTCGCAATGGAAGCAGATTGTTTCACTTGTTTAAAGAAAAGTAGGATTTTAAAACTAAATGACTCGGGAGAGCCTATTTTTTGCAGCGGGATGCCTCCCTCCCTCCCTCTCCGTTCCTTCGCTAGCGGCGGCCCCGGAACCGGCATAACCCATTAACTTTATGTTCGCAGGCTCGGGCCCTGTGCTAGGAAACATGAGCAGGGTGAGATATTCAGAGTCCCGGGCGCGGCGTCGCAGGCCGCTGGATAAAGCGGAGGAGGCGACGGCGGTCCGTGTGGTTTGAGCTCGGGATCTCAGGAAGGGAACATGTGAGCAGGGAATGGGCGACTGGAAACGGGATTACTCTTATACACAACAGAGAGACGCAGGAGGGGCCCTGGGCAGGTAACCGACCAGCATCCACTGACATACTTATCTTTGTTTGACTGATGGACTGACCTGGTTCAGCTTCGATAGGTTAGGTACCCAAGTTATCCTGGGCACCGGACCAGGGATGTAGTGGAGGGTAAACCCACCTAAACCCGGTTTACCCAACTTTAAAGTGACAGAATAGAGTTTACACACCTTTAAGGCTGATATACGTCTTCATGACATGAATTCAGAGTAAGTAGCATCTAACATGTTATAAGAGAATGTGTTCTTATAGGAGATAAAAACAGAAATTAATGCTTTTCTGAAAATATAACGAATTTGTGTTTCTATTGGTGATTGTTTCCACACCTTTATGTTTACCACTACATCACTGCATGGTACTGTATTTGGCAACATGGTTACTTGGTGATGGCACCGCACCACAGTGCGCCTTATCCCGTGACTGCATGTAAACCCAGATGTACTACTCTCAGCCTATACAGAGGAATTATAAATGAGCTGCAGAAAATAAAGAAGCGCACATGTTTGAAGCGCAGGCTGTTCGTTTTGTATGAGAAAAAAAACCCCAAAACAGACCAACCAAAATAAGCCATAGTGGATTTCATAGCAACATGCGACCGTATGGAATGCGCTGCAGGTCCACGTTCAGGCAAAAAAGATCCGTGTTAACAGGTCGTTTGATCTAGTATTGAATCTTACATGTCGTTTTTCCAAACAAGGTTTCAATCCAAATCAGCGTGATTGCAGTGTGGTGATCTGTCTTATTCTGCCCTGTTTTAAGATACTGACACTTGTTTCTGAGAAAAAAAATCCTGAAACAAGTGAAACCGCATTGGAAAAGAGTGGAATCATCTCACGCAGGTGGCAGATTTGTTTCACTTGTTTAAAGGAAAATGTTATTTGAGATTGAATATGCGACTAAATGATTTGTTCGGATGGGCATTTTTTGCAGTGTGGCACCATTACGCACGACTAAATGCAACTTTATGGACCCAAATGACTCATGATGGATCCTGCTGTCTGCACTGTTTATGATTACAAGTTTAGCTTTATTCTCATACCTTGGATTTTTTTTGTTCGTTTCCAAAAATATGTATACTCTTCGATGTGCATTGAACGATGTCCACAAGTCTTTGTTTTTTTTTTTAGAGTGCATTAGCGTGCGCAAATAATTGTCACCTCGTTTCCATGAACTGGAATTGCAAAACGCCACTGTATATGTTTTAGGGAAGAGAGCGACCTTCTAATCACCACGCATCACAACAGCGCAATTACGCATGGCCCGATTTTGCGCAAGGCGATCTGCAGTGCACTGTGTTGTATGAACGGGGATATAGTGGTATACAGGGATACAGCTCACCCACGGTTTATTTGCAGAATACAATTTTACCCACCTTTTCAGGCTGACACTAATCTTTATGATAGTTGGCTACACATCATAGTAAGCGGTATCAAATTGTATGTTATACGAGAATTGTGTATTTTCGGGGGGGAATAATAAATTAATGCACTTGTTTAAATGATTTTGCTTATATTGGTGGTTGTTTTCCTTATGATGATCACCGACTGGTTATAGTTTACCCACCTTTTAATTCACTTGTGATGAAGTCTACCTGAAGTGTAACCCATTTGTAAAATATCCACGCTCCCACTTGTTCCACAGGAGAGACTCGGGGATACTGTGACACATCCAGGGAGATTATTTTTTTTAATTTTTTTGCACATGATAAATCGGGGGAATATCTGGCCAAAGATGAACACAATTGTGTTTAACAAGTTGAGCAGCCAGGTCCTGTTCGAGGAGAAGGCGAAGGAGGTTGAAATGAGCAGCAGAAATTATCTGGAAGTCATCGACGGGCAACATCCAGACCTCCTCTCCGGCAGCCAGGCCATCAGAGACAACCAAGCCATCAGACACAGAAGGACCGGGTATGTGGAGCGTTCTGCGGTGATTTAACGCTGGGCGTACAGCATGCGTGGCTTGTTTTAACTTGTGCATTAACTGGAGGCCGGGGATCCCCAGGGGTTCTTCATGGAGGCCTTGAGGAATAGTTTAATTTCACTATTATTACACTCACTAGGTGTTAGTACAATGAGACTGTTTTGTTATCAGAGGTTTCACTCTCCCCACCTACAGTATAGACAATATTATTCTGCACCAAGTCATGTCTAATGACAAAAACCTTCTCAGATCAGATGGGGCTTCTTGGGACAAAATCTTATCCAGTTAGTGTTGGTGATCTAATGCGGATCTATTTGGGGATCCTTGACATGAACCCTTGGTCTAAGGAAGACTTTCAAATTCATACATAACTTCATTCATGAAATTAATGTTTGATAAAATGGTCCTTTGTAACGGGTAACCTGTGCGTAATGACGCATTTACGCACAAAAGTAATCAAAATAATTGTATCCAAAATTATTTTAAATTCCGTTCAGTGTCCACAAGGAAAGGTCGGTCGATGGTTAAAAACAAATTAGGAAAAGAACATATTCAGCTGCTTATCATTTCACACCCCGAAGCCAATAATTCTTAATCAAATCTGAAATTTTGCGCATGTCGTTTTCCCATCATGCAACACGACCTGATGGTTCCAGAACGGCAGGAAATGAATATTTACCGTTTCCCAACCTGGTCTTCATTTACGTGTTGATGTTCACAGCTAATCTTAAAATTAATAAGTAGGTCATCCGTGTTGTGTTTAAAAGACGCCTACATCTGTTTCCAATAAATACATGTTCCCTTTAACTCCCTGTGTGGTCCAGCCAATCACACAGGGGCCCCATATATTTTTATTTTCATTTGATTTGATTTTTCTGTGACAGGGAGCCGGAGTAAGACAAGATCATGTCACGCTGTTATGTGTAATATTTATTATAACCTGTTTATTAGAGACAGTAGCAGTGTCTTTACTTGGATATATGTGTGTGTGTGTGCGTGTATGTGTGTGTGTGTGTGTGTGTGTGTGTGTG
>OMLI01074051.1:0-14512 GCA_900302605.1 Rondeletia loricata | reverse complement strand
CGGTGGAGAGAGAGAGAGAGAGAGAGGGAGAGGAAGAGAGGGGGAGAGAGGGAGACAGAGCAAACTTTGCATGCTTCTGGCTGAGACGCGTCCTGGGTTTCACCTTGGCAGTCGCGGCATCCACTGAACATAACCGTTCGCCTTAGATTCCCCAACAATACGCTTGTTGTAACGGAGAGCCGCGAGGAATCCCCTTTAGGAGAGAGAGGGGCTGTATCCTCTGAAGCTGTTCATGCCGGATAAAGTTTACTGGCAGAAAGGCAGAGGAGAGAGGGCAAAGACTCGACTGCGTACCCTTCGATAAAGTTACTGTGAAGTCCCTCTTCGCTGCCAACAGAGATGGGCACCTTGCGCGACCTCCAGTACGCACTCCAGGAGAAGATCGAGGAGCTGCGACAGCGAGACGCGCTCATCGACGAGCTGGAGCTGGAGCTCGACCAGAAGGACGAGCTCATACAGAGACTACAGAACGAGCTGGACAAATACCGCTCCGTTATCAAACCGGCAACCCAGCAGGTCCACAAACAGACCGAGCTGCACGAGCAGCAGAGGACGAAGAGGCAGGCGATTTCAGCCGAACCCACCGCCTTCGACATCCAGGATCTTAGCCATGTCACTCTGCCTTTCTACCCCAAAAGCCCACAGTAGGTGTACAAATCATAACTGCACAATCTACGTCTTTTATTGTAATAGCTTGTACTGGCTCTTGCGTTCCAATGTGAGTTCATTCACTTTCCCCATTCTTGTGCGTAATGGTGTGTGTGAGTGGCGCAGCAGGTACCACACCTGTAGCACATATGGATGTGGTTGTGATCTCTCCCAGTTTATTACACGATGGGCCAGTGTGATGCACGCACGCACGCACGCACGCCCACACACACACACACACACACACACACACACACACACACACACACACACACACACACACACACACACACACACACACACACACACACAGACCGTGCACACATGGTGCACGGAAAATGTGATATCATGTGTTTAGTTGTGAAAATGAGAGAAAAATAGTAATAGCAATATAGTAACAGTATTCGTATTGTACAGTAACATTATTAATAGGCCTAATCTAATATCTGAATCAAGTGAACAGGGATCACAGTCAGAGAGTTGGTGTTACAGACTCTAGTGCTGGAAGCTCTGTGTAATGTACCAATGTCTGTTTTATCCAAACTGTGATAAGAGGGAGTCTTAGCAGGCTCTCCATGTTATGTTTACATTATGATTGATCTACAGTTAGTCTCTCTCTCTCTCTCTCTCTCTCTCTCTCTCTCTCTCTCTCTCTCTCTCTCTCTCTCTCTCTCCTCTCGCTCTCTCTCGTTAGGTCTTCTCTCTCCCTCTTCTCAAACAAACACCTCTCTCTTGGCAAACTTGGTATGCAATATGAGGTCACACTCAAATTGACACTGGCCCCAGCTCTCCACTGTTTTGAACGTGAAGGTTTTGTTGTTATGAATCAGCACGCTCACCCTCCTGGTGGTCAAGAAAAACATCCCCTCTTGGCTTTACTGTGTGAGCACACATGTAAGAATACATCCATAAGAATACATACAGAAGCTCTAATGCATTTTCATCATGTAAAGCGCTTTGAGCACTTGGAAAAGCGCTATATAAATCCAATCCATTATTATTATTATTATTATCACTAAATCGTCTTTGACATGCTGAATTGGAAAATCAAGTCACTTGGCATAGGAGTATGCAAAATTGAACGAACTGATATAATATTTATTTTAATTCTATCACAACTTTTAATGACATGTTTCTGGTGTAAGACTATATGACAAACCCTGCAGACTTTGCATACAGACCAGATGTGTCCGATATGAATGGCAGTATTCTATTGACAAGCGAACAAACAAAGCTCCAAGGGTTCCATCAAAGAAGATTCAACATTGAAGGAGGTTATTTATTTGAACAGCAAAAAGCCATTAGTCTTTGTTATACCTGTCAGCGCTGTGATGCAACAGCACAAAGAGCGGACTCCTTTGTTTGTTTTTTTGGCCCGGGGTAAATAAATGTGTGACTCTGGCCAGCTCGATGATCTGGTCTGGATAGGAACATCAGATGAGGACGTGAAGTCACCCATATAGAATGACCATCATCATTATGATAATCATCCTCATCCCAAGCCATTTATATGCCTGTATCCATTAAGAGATTTTCCAAAGGTAGGCTTTTAGTGGGACCCTGAAAGGAAGCTTCTCATTATCAGGGTCCTGCAAAAACCCAATATATCTCCAAAATGTCAGCTCTTCCTATTATTGCATTTGGACAATTTTACAATGGATAGTTATGGATGGTTTGGCGTGATGTCTTGGTCAGGAAACTGTTTTCTATTATGGGAGACAATATCATCTGTCACTGACAGTGAAAAAAGGGGAATTGGAGATTTGACATGAGATTAGATCATAAATATGTAATTGAATGAATGATGGAGGTTTTGCATAATTTGCATGATTTCCTCACAGGACAAAATAGAAAGGAAATTTTATAATGGAATAGAAAATGTAGGACTTCTACTTCTTAGCAATAGGTTCTTTGAACTCCTATTGGTTCAAAGACTCAACTCTATCAATAGACTCTACTTCCTGCTTAGCCTCTCCCACACCTCATCCCTTCATTTTGTTTCTCTCTCTCTGTCTGACAGAGAATGTTATTTTGTTCAGAAACATCTGTATTATAATAACCCTACACATTAAAAATGATGATACACAAAAATGAATTGGATTGAAAAGCAGACACTAAAAGTTGAATGCAAGGCCCTTTCAAAAGACTTTGGTAAGAGCGTTTGGGCATTAATCTCTTTTATTGATTAGACCAGTGTAGATCAGAATGTTTATAAAAAATTTTGCGAAATCAATATCTTTGCTTGAGCATTCTTTTTTTCTCTCTAGATATAATTCATTTTTTGTGTGAATGTTTCAAACTTAGTTGTTGCTGTTGCTCAATTGAGAATAGAGAGGTTTTGTGTAGAAATGGCACAAGGGTCCTCATAGGTATTAAACGTATTCTATTAAATTTCGTTTTGGTCATTGAAGTGTAGAGATAGTGGCTTTTGGATTTGGCTAAGCGTTTATATTTTTCTGTCATTCTCACCCTCTTCATCTGTTTTACAAGGCCCATGGAATGTTCCTGACACACACTCTCTCTCTCTATCGCTCTCTCTGCTTCTCTCTCCCTCTCGTTGCTCTTAGCCTCTCCCACTTTTCTACCACCCCTCTTCTTTTTTCCTTCTAAAAGAGCATATTTTCTCCTTTTAAGGAAGGCTGAACTTGCTTCGGTCCCAAACTTCACTAGTGGCTCAAGGCAAATATATCTTCTCTCACAGCGGAGAGGAAGGCTGATGTTTTTATAAGGGTCTGGTTGGCGGCAGGGGACAAGACGTTGCAGAACATTGCCATCAGAGGCTCCACTCAGGGGGGTCCCGACCATAGTTTAAAAGGCCAGAGATCCTCACCCCTTTCCTGGGTGTAAATCTGGCAGAAGCGTGGGGTTAAGGAGGCAAATTTCCAGAGGAATGGAGGTCAACCTTTGCGAAATAAGGGAGTTCCAGTGTGTTGCTGTTACTTTAGTTAACTTTACTGTGAGTTGGGATAATATTGCATAACATTAAGTCGGTTTTGAAGTATCACGATCCCAGTAATAAGAAATTACGAAACCTCACAGTCTAAAAAAGCACCACTTCACCACACCTTCATTAAGGTCTTCTCCTTCAAACCCAGTCAGGACCATCAAGATAAAAAAGAAATGCAATGCACAGCTTTACACAGATTGAGGGGTGGGGATTTAAAAATACACTTCAAGCTTTTCTCTTTTCTATTCCCAGTAGTAGTGTACACGGACTCTCAGGGGGGGGCAGGGGCAAACATCTGTAAAAGGGCACTTCTGGGTCATCCTGGTAGCTCAGTTGGATAAGGCGCACAACTGCAGCGTCCTAGGTTCAAATCAAATCCACTCCATTCACTTCCTGGGACCTGTCGTCCCCCTCTCTCTCCCATCTTTCTTGTCTCTCTCTTCATTGTGAACTGTCCAATAAAGCACAAATGCCCTAAAAATAGTCTTTAAAAGGGCACTTCCCACAAATGCTGGGGGTGTCTGGGGGGATGATGCTCCCCCGGGAAGAAATCTGCTTTGAGTTTTGTGCAGTGGCATGTACATGTCCTTTCAAGGGAGAAAATACAATATTCTAGCATTTCTGACCTGTCACTGAGATAAATATGTAATAAATGTCAAATGAAATGCATTATTGAAACTCTGAAAAATCAAATAAGACCCAACCAAAGTAATTTCTTTGTTTAGCAAGACAGTTTCCATTTCCATTTTCATTAACTAAGAAAAATATGTTTTCATACAACATAAGCAAGCACTCAGTATTAATAGTTCATACAAAATAGCTAGAGTTGGTATTCAGCAATTGTTGCACTACTACTAAATTGTATTTACAGGCCAGCCGTAATGGTTACTTCTCAATGCAGTTTGGCATCGCTCACAATTTTGGCAGTTTTATCGTCTGAAGGAGCTCGACATTTTATCTGTTCACAATGGATAAGAGAAGGAGGTCTTATTGTTTTATGGAGAGGATGAAAACATTAATGTTGCCTTAAATAATTAAGGTAAGCTCTTGAAGAGAGATAGGGAATGTGCTGCTGTCTATGCCAACATTACTTCATACACATGTTCCAAAAGTGCAAATGAATTTCCTGTGCTGACTGTTTTAAGCACAGATATAGTACTTAATACATAGAATCAAAAAAAATCTCATTACATTATTTGCAATGCTTTGACTGGGCACTATTGATATAATGTTACGGCAGAAGTATTGTTGTGTTTTAAGTTTGGTTTGTGTGGTTTGTGAGGAGAACCTTGCTGCGGTGTGTGTGTGTGTGTGTGTGGCAGGGCTGAATAGCCTGCATATAGTGGAAATACTGTGGTATAAATGCCCTTCAGACTGGTTATATGCCCCTTTTATCTTATATCTCCTCAGGTGATCAGTACTAACAATGCCCCTTTTAGAAATTCAGTCTCAGTGTTTCAATCTGAACAGGACAGAAATGTCAGGGGCAATTCCCCACCACAGACCCCCCCCCCACCTCAGTGATTCCCAGTGTACCAGTGAGAGATCGAAAGTACTTCCCCTTTCTTTTTCATGAATTGGGGTATCAAAGCTTCCCCTGCGAACAGGAGGGGGCTCCTTGTTGGATTAACCCTGATACATATAATTAGCCTCATTCATCCAGTCGGCACTCTGTCAAAACCAGCCACATAGCACTCAACTGAGCAACATGACATGCTTCTCTGAATGAATGACTTTTCCAAGCAGAATGATCTAGTCTGCCTCAGTCTTCTCTCGTGTCTCTTGCCACTCTTTTGTAATGCTTTCCTTGAACGTGTCACCCTTTATGGATTCTGGCCTATATGCTCCTGTCATAAACAGACGGCACTGTGACTGCCTGTCCATCACCTTCAATGCATTTACTGAATGGCAATTGCTTTCACACTTGCCCTCACCTCTTTTTATGGCATATCAACTCCCAGCTCTGCCGCTACGAAGTCCTGCACCCCACGTTATGAGCACTTATTGATTTAAATTATGATTTGGCATACTGTCCCTCTTCATACGTTGTTTGATTCCGTTTGGATTGCTTTTTAGTCTGTCTTGAAACCCCCATGAAAACAGGGGGTAACTCTGTACACAAGCCATATCTTGATAACTGCACATCAGCTTTACAATTAATTAAACGTTTCCCTTTATTGCATATTCATTCATATACAGAAAATACGCACCTGTGGAATGTCCTTATGACTCTGCAGTCTCAAGGCTAATTTGGCTTTCCAAAGTGTACCACTGAATGGAAACAATCCACTTCCATTAGGCATGGATTTAGCTGTCTATTGACTTTTTCTGGCATTTGAAGGAAATGAAAAGAAAAGGTTTCACCTTGGCGTCTCTGAAATGGAGATTTCTTTTGTGAAAGGCTGCTGTTAAATTTGAGCGACTGACATGCTGAACAACTTTTGAACAATCTTCACTGGATTTAAGAGGATGTTTTGTATGAGGCTTTTGAATGATTGCATGGCACTTTTAGTCTCTTGTACTGTTTCCTTCCTCTTGTACCATCTCCTTGACTGAAGCCCCTGTATCATTTATCATGCTTTATAATAAAGAAGTACTAATGGCACTTGAATTTGTGTTTATGTGAGTCATCATCTATCTCATCTTCTTCTACCTTTTCTCCAGGTCCAAGGACCTGATCAAGGAGGCCATCTTAGACAATGACTTCATGAAGAACCTGGAGCTGTCCCAGATCCAGGAGATTGTGGACTGCATGTACCCTGTGGAGTATGGCAAGGACAGCTGTATCATCAAGGAGGGTGATGTGGGCTCACTGGTCTATGTCATGGAAGGTAAAGCCTTACTTGTACATTCGTTTAGTATCTGTCCTCTGACAACACAGTTCCCCTGAGAGATCAATCCTGTTTAATAAAGCATCTTAAAAGAATAGGATGAGACATATTAGGCCCTACAAAAGAGGTATATCATTATTATTTTGTTTAAGTATGCACTGGAACTGATACCTGTGAACCTATAGGGTAATATTTGGACAGCATCAAGAGCACCATCATGACGTTGATGGTAAAGGAATGAAAAATATTTATTGATGGGTTTCTGCAGGGCAATGGACCTAAACTTGAGCCTCTAATTCTCTGTGATTCTTTATGATTCACTGATGTCCCATTGATTTATTGTGTATGACATTGTCCTCTATGTTCCATTATTTTTAGTAATATTATTTCATCATCTTGTTTTTATTGTCCACGCTGGCTCTGACGGGATTTGTTAAAGGGCCCTTTTGCTAAATGTTTTGCTGAATGTGACACTGAGAGAAATGTCCTGCTCAAATAAAAGAGTCCCTGGTCCCTGTCCCCAGTAATAGATTTGACCTCAAGGATTCTTGAACGGGCCTGCTCCGGGACATAAATTAGGGAAATTACTTCAGTTAACACCTTGCATAATAAAACTGGTCATTATTGGGGGGTGGTGGTTGACTGAAGGATAGAGAGGTGAACTCAGAAAAATATGCGGGCAAAAGTGAATCAGTATTGCTTTCCCCTCCCTCAACCGCTACAGCTGATTTGCCCTTGGCACTGGCACAAAACTCAATAGCCAACAGTCAGAGACTGGTTATAATGGGCAGCATGAGAGGAAAGAGCGACTAACCTCCTCTATGTGGAGGAGCTGTGTACTGCAGGGTGCTACGGAAAAGAGCGTGCGTGACTATAACTCAACTGAGTTAATAAAGATGAAAACAAAACATTTCATGGTGGAAATACTTGAAACCTAAATGCCATTGATACTGTTATAGAAAAGGAGAGAGAGAAGAAAGAAAAACAGAAGTAGTGAGCCTGCATCTTGAGGGATGGTAGAGAAACAGTGGCATTTAAAGGTTAATATTTTGGTAGGTAGAATGCTGATATTGATTGTTGCTCCTGTTGTTTCATATACGCCACTGATTTTGATTATTGGGTTGGCAAGGCATTTCCTGGATGCCCTCCTGGATCAAACTTTGTTAGAGTAGATCTGTGGGAAAGTATGATTGAAATAATGAGACGTTTTTAGAGTGTTCTACCATAAATCTATAATTCTGTATACACATATCCTGTACTTGGCTCTCCAGGCCCAGACAGGTACGATTTGTCATAGCTGAGAGTACTGCAGCCTATCAGTGTCTCCATTTGGATGCCAGGTGGGCAGGTGATGGCAGCTTTCTGCCTTCAGCTGGTCTTTAGTGAGACATTGGGAAGATGACTCAATCATTTTGATGAGTACACCAGCAGCGGCAATGGTCTTTTAATGTGTTTGTCTTGGTGATTAAAATGAAATACTGTTTCCTTCAAAGGGCAATAGATAAAGTATAATGTTAAATTGTGCGCGAACTGACAAATGAAGTCAAGTTATTTTTAAAGCCCTTTTCACAAACAGGTTCATCACAAAGCACCTTGCAGAGAACAAACAACACACATTCAGATAGAATAATGAGCTGGGACACCTGGAGCGTAATGTGTTGCTGTAGTCAAATCTGGAAGAAACAAAAGCATTGAACAGTGTTTATAGATCAATAAAGGACAGGAAAAATGCCTAATCCTGGAGATATTTCTGAAGTGAACATGTTTTTTTGGATATTGCCTTGATGTGACTGTCATAGCAGACATCTCGTTCAAATAGTCCAACAAGTGATTTCTTTACCGTTTAGGGCCTAAAATGAGCAATTCAATTTTGTTTGCATTGAGGAGAAGAAATCTATTTTTTAATGTCTAAGATACAGGATTCAAGTTCTTTTTTAAATTGCCAGGTTTCATTGCTATGTAAAATTGTGTATCTTCTCCATGAGGGTGAAAGAAAACACCAAATGTACAGGTAATATTACAGAGGGGCAGCATGTACAGTGAGAATAAGAGAGGACCTAGAACTCAAAATAGACGCGCTACCATCTAGAATGACAAATTGGGATCTATTAGTCAAGTATGAGTGAACTCAGTTAAGACAACACAATTTTCTAAATGGTCCAGCCGGATGCCACAATCAGCTGGATCAAAAGCTGCACTTAAATCAAGAAGAGTAAGAACTGGTCACTGGCTAATAGCGGGTCATTTGTTATTTTGATTGGAGCGGTCTCAGTGTTGTGCTACGGTCTGGAGATGTCAGATGTCATAGATATTGTTCGAATTAAGAGTGAGAAAGTGGCTGAACTCCGGGACTACAAGTTGTTCCGGTGTTTTTGAAAGGAATGGAAGATTTGATCTGTAATTGGGGTTTTTTATCTTTAGGGTTGGGCCTCTTTAATAGTGGCTTGATAACTGCTTTATATTAATCAGGAATAGTGCTAGAGGAAAGAGAGACAGGATTAAAGGACTAAAGGAAAAAAACATTTTCCTTCCTTTTTTCGAGAGGGCCACCTGGCTGCCTAATCATCCCCCTCCTTAATTGGCTCATTCACTCCTCTCCTCTCCGCTGTGTATCTGATGTGTGGTGAGTGTGCTGTGTGCCGTCTGTGGCAGCCAACACTTCATCCAGGTGGGTGCTGCACATAGATGGTGGTTGAGATGACTTTCCCCCTTTCATTGTGAGCGCTTTGAGTGCCTAGGTAAAAAAGCGCGATATAAATTGAATTAATAATAATGATAATAATAATATTTAGGGTGGTCTGAAGTGTAGAGTAGAGATCATCTCTTAAACTGTTGACTGATTTACTCTCAACAGGATTCCTTAGGCAATAGAGAGAGCCAAAGTGTGTCTAGGAATTTTTAATCTGTGTCAGAATTAATTGGGCGTCTGACAGCAGCTTTCACAACAGAACTGACAAAGCACGTTGCATCAATAAAATGGTCAGCTAGACCAGGGTGTTTGGTAGGGATGGCCAAGTTTTAATATCAACACCCGTTGACTAAATTTATGGTGTGATGTGATTGGGATCAGGAACGTGTCGCGTGAAACCTACAGAGTGTCATCAATATGTATATTAAGAATCCCCAAATATCACCATTCTGTTAAACGTGGTCACTAGGACTGTAAGGAAATCTGAAAAATCTTGAGGAACCACTGTGAGAGTTTGCCTTCTGTCTGGTAGGAAGGACTCAAATGAGGAGACATCATAGCCAGTTTTGGGCTGGCTATATGTTTGAATCATATATCAGTGCTAGGCCCCACGTTTATTTGACTCTCATAGGACATGGTGATGTGAAAATCCAGGAGGTGATGCCTCATTTCATGGCATTCATTAGGTTTTAGCCAGGTTTCAGTTAGGGAATTTAATGTGTGAGCAGTAATCAGTTCATTAATGAAACAGGCTTTTTAAAAGGCCAATTTTCATATGGTATCTACTCTCCAGACAAGCTTCTAGGGGAAATCTAGGGGCTAAGCTCCAGATGCTGGACCTGTTGTCTATAAATCTGCTGTCTAGTTTAGGGAAGTGAGTCTGCTGTAGATTTCAATCACTCCCTCTGACTGAGGCTGTGAGAAGACCATTCTACCAGAGGTGACTTGTCATGCTAGGTCGCACTCTGCAACAGTGTCATTCTTAGTGATCTTGGATTGACTTAGTCGGACACAATTAATCCCAATATGAATAAACATGCCAATGTATTTGTCATGGACAAGTAAAGTTACATTTGTGGTGACATCACTGGCCCTGGCCACCAGTAGGGAATGGATCTTGGCAGGCTACATTTGTCGCTAATTACTAGGGTTACATGCATTGTATGTGTGTGCTTGAACAGGTGTTTGAATGAACAGGTGTCGTACTGACATGATGAATAGGTTCCTCTTGAGCACGACACCACAATGTGAAGGAAAAAAAAATACAAAGAGAGAAATAATTGTTTAGGGGCTTTGTGCTTTGCCTCCTGACAGTGACAGAGTAAGGAACTCTATGAATAACTATGAAAAATAGGGGTTGAATGCAGCAGTGTTCACATGCCCCTAATGTAAAATGGTGGGTCAATTATCTTACTTTCTCAGATCCATAGGGTTTTGCTTAACATATTTATCTTCATTGAACAGAATCATCTCTCCCTCTGGCTACCCCTCGCTCTTTTCTGCTCCCCTCTCTGTTCACCTCCCATTCTGTTCTCTCTAGCTTGTCCCTTGCCTATATATTTCAGCTTAACTGTCCCTGGCCTTGACATGTTTTGCATTCACAGCAAATGTTAAAAGTATTAGTCCAAGGGTTGGCAAGCTTCTGTGGAAGCCCAACAGTCTGTGATATTTTAATTCACTCTGGCTGGATGTCTTACTGTGCTGTGCCATGCCAAACACACAACAATATATATTACATTTCGTATGTCTTATTACATTGTATTATCATATTTGTTATGAAAGAATATGAAAACACAGGAAAACACTTCATTTCCTTAACAAATTATGTGTTTACTGTTGAGGCAATAATGTAATTTCATATTGAGACCTGGCAGGCTGCATTTGCCCTGTGACAGGTAGTGTCTTTTTGAACACAGTGAAAGTAACATGCAGCAATATAAAAGCAGATTTTTATGTAGTGTGTAGTTGTTAGAATTTCATTGTTCCATCCATCCATCCAAGGACAGCAGCCCAGACGCCCTTTTCCCCAGCAACTTCCTCCAGCTCCTGGTGCATGCTGGGAGATGTAGTCCCTCCAGCGTGTCCTGGGTCTGACCCGGGGTCTCCTCCCAGTCGGCCGTGCCCAGCAAACCTCCAATTGTTGATGCTCTCAATCATAATGTTGAAGTACAATTTTAACTAAACAGAGTGTTTTAGAATGTGAGATCATTATGCATGTCGTATTTTCAGTTAATGAACAATTTTCATTGATATTTCAAAGAATATCAAGAGCCTCCCTGTCCAAACCACCTCAGAACAGTTAGGGTTAGCATGTACTTCATGTATGATGCACCTGATGATTGTAGATGAGACGAAACAAGAGCTGTAGAAAAAGAATTAACTCTGGCACTGGCTTGTTGTCATGATGAGCCTGTCTGCTTGGCCCTAGCTGTCATAATGAGATTGTTATATTTTGGCCTCATCCACTCAGCTACAGCTGACATTGGTCCTCTTTAAAACACTGATTGCAACAGAGACAAAAGCCCATGTTTCCATGGAGATGAGGTGAGTTTTTGATTGGGTGTGTCGTCCATGAACACCCGTACAGGTGGCTAATGATGATAATAACTAGTATAATCACATAATCACATCCAATTACTATCAAGTATTTCCTCAACAATACAACTCCCATTATTTCCCTCATATTCAACAATCAACTTAATCTGACAAAAACTGTGTATGGTTTAGAAATCGATATAGCTGCCTCATATGTCCTCCTATGTGCTGAAGAATGATGAAGAGAAAAATGTTGCTCTGCTTTTACCTGTCCTCCAGAGACAGGACATGTTGTAGTCAGAGACAGTGTGGTGACAGTGTTACCAGTAAGCTTGTTAAAGGTGCAACAGAACCTAATCCTTACCCTTTGGAAACTGATATTTAGTGAGATTTTGCATGACTTAAATACATTGAAATACTAGGCTTCCAAAATATGAACATATGCACAGCACATGCATGTTATGATCTGTTTAGTCTAATTTGCAGTAAACATTGTGTTCATTGCACCTATTAGCTAGCTAATTACTCACAATGAATGGTAATTAATGGTAATAACTTTCTTGTGGTATTAAGAAGTGTTAGTTTTCTCTTGACGACGTTTCCTGTTGCCAACATCGCATTTCTGTTCAATCTATTAGATTTCAATTTTCATGTACACTGTGAGAAAACAAGGTACAGTTGTACCCTTTGTCACTGGGGCTGTACCTTTTTGACAAAATGGTACATAAGATTCTTCCTTTGCCTTCTGTCTTTCACCCTGTGTGGGAGGCAAGTGGGTTCAAAGAGCAGTCTGCCCTCACTCTATATTTGATTAGTTTTACTACGAGTACAGGGAGGGTAGATAGGGAAAGTGAGCAGAGTGAGGAGAGAGAGCGAGAGAGGTGATAGAGCAGCATGAGACTGTTTCTTTGACGCGCTTCCCCATTCAACGCAACCACTGTAGACTATTTTATTCAGGCCAAGGTATTCAGGGGATTTGAGAACATACCCAGGATTTGACATTTTCCTGACACAAATTGGATAGAGTCCCAATTATTTTATTTGACCTGCTGTAACGTCAGGTAAGAAACATAATATTCTGACACATTTCTCCTAGAAGACTTGAATTTTTGAAGTTTAAGTAGTCGTTAAGTATCATCCAATGATTGCTGCCTCTTTCACATAGAGCAATATCTCTGAATAACAATGTTTACCCACTGTGGCTAGATTGTTTAAATATATGGGGAGTATTTGAGGGATAGTCAACATTGTCACCGATGACTGTGCACACTCAGACATGGGTGTCTGTATAAGCATCAAACACTAATCTGTTTGTGTGTGTCTATAATTGAATATAAAAGCTATTAGAAAATGAGAAGCAAAGGTGTATGTTTGTTCACCTTTAATTTCATGGCATATTTTATCATACGATAATCCCCTTCAGCTTCTACTGGCACCTTGTCACCTTGCACTGTACCTTGCAGGCTGAGTTATTAAATCGTACACTGAAATAGACCTTGTGAGGGTTGAAATCCTGAGCTCCGCAACATTTACTGTCTTATTTGTTTTTAGAATTAGCAGGGAATATGGTTCTTCCTAATAAGAAATGTCTCAGCTCTTCGCCCAACTACAAACCAAATACATAACCGACCGACTAACTAACTAACCCACCAAAAAATGAACTGACCAAATGACAAACCGAACAGTCCAACAGCCAGCCAAATGATGAGCTGACCAACTGACCACCAGTGAGAGACCATATGAATAAATGCCTCTCTCTGAGATTCTGACAGCTGTTATGGTTGAAGGAGTCATCCTCTCCTAGTGGGATTGGTTGGGCTCTTCAGAGAGATGCCCACTGTGCTCAATGACCAATGAGGCAGGGTGAAGGAGATGGGCTCCTTCATCTGGAGCTCAGCTTAGAGATGTAATCAATAAGGGCGCCTGAGTGTGACTCAGTGTCATAAGCGCTAAGACAGAATATGTGAAGCAAATTAGAAGGACTCTCTACTACTACTACTACTACTACTACTACTACTACTACTACTGCTACTACTACTGCTACTACTAATAATAATATTGAAGATATAAGTCATGCATTATGCTTTAATGTATAGATTTCTCTGTAATCATGAGAATTGTACACATCTTCTTTAAATGTGAGAAAGCACTTCCTCTCAAGCTGTTAGAGCAGAGATCGTCCGCTTGCACTAAACTGTGATGGATCATTATGGCTGTTATTATGATATATTTGCATACTACAGTAATAAGGTTATATGGAAATAGCAAATGTATGCATTACAGAAACATCCGTGCAAAAACCCGTTGCACTTCATTGTTGCCTGGCAACTTAACTAATGCAAATCTCACATTGTTGCTGCTGCTGTCAAAGTAGCATCCTGGGAAGAAGGCTCAGCAGAGTAAAACGTTGAGGCTCACAGATTTTAGTTTGATAGGCCCCTGAGAATACCACATATAGCCAACAATCGACACAACAGCTGCTGCATATCTTGATGCACTGAACAGCAAACAAATGTAGGTTAATAATGAGCCTTAACCCTCAGCTGAGGCTGAGAATCACCACGCTCTGCTGAGAAGGCATCTCAGGGAACTCAATTTCAACTACTTGAAACTAAAATTGAATGGAATATCCACTCTGTGTGTGTGTGTGTGTTTGTGTGTGTGTGTGCGTGTGCGTGTTTGTGTGTGTGTGTGTGTGTGTGTGTGTGTGTGTGTGTGTGTGTGTGTGTGTGTGTGTGTGTGTGTGTGTGTGTGTGTGCACGCTCAGTTATGTAAATTGGCATGCATTACCACAAGATTTGGCCCTCTACAAAGCCATCGGCTCTCCATGATATCCCTAATCAGGCTCTCAGTGGAGGTGTA
>OMLI01074041.1:0-11591 GCA_900302605.1 Rondeletia loricata | reverse complement strand
CAAATACAAATATTTTGAGTTGATTTTAGGACTCAATTTACATATACCTTCTATATGGGGCTCCCAAGCCAATTGGGGGCCCCAAGCCAATTGGGGGCCCCAAGCGTCCTTTTAGCTGGGGCCAGCCCTGTCTGTGACGCTTTAGTTTCTAGTTCCTGGGATTTAAACTGTGGCAGCAACACATAGTGTAACAGCTCCCCTGAGAGCACCAGTGATTGCACTCTAGTGCATGGGGTGATATTATGTTTCATGTGTTGGTTTATTCCTTGAGGGGTTCCCAACATCTGGCGTGCTTTTAATTCCTCTAACTCTCCCACTTTCCTGTCTCTCACTTCTCCTGAGTGTCATCTGCCTTTAGCTAAGACTGTATGTGACATTGTTTTACATATCTATATTTTGCATCAGTCAGTGTTGCTAGATGAAAGAGGGTACGCCATTTCATGTTCTTTTCCAATCCCCATCCTCATTTTGCTGATTCTCTGCAACATCTGGAACCAAATACTTTTGTTTACTGAAAATGAAGTAAAGACGGAGCTGAAAGATATAATAGAATGCAGACTGGTTATGACAGAGTGGTTTGCATCCACCCAACCAGCCCACACACACACACACACACACAACTGCCCATAACATACACAAATAGTATGCGACTGTATTTGCAGTCACATTGCTTGTTAGGACACTGTTTACGTTTGAGTATTGCCCTGCCTCACAGGTAGGCACAGTGGCCCCTTGTGCAGCCAGCCCTTAGTTATCCATCCCATAGTTGAGGCCAGCTCTCTGGAGTAAAGGACCCTGCCGGAAACTGGGTTTGATTTGTTGACGCGAGTGTGCTGAGGGCAGAGTGGGGGCCAAACATTAATGGGATCGAGACAATAGGCCATCACTAATCAGAGACCTCAAGGTTGCCATGAGGTTAATTGTAATGCAGGTGGCACAAGGGGAGGGGGTGAAAAAGAAATGTCGACTCCTTTACTGCGTTGGCGGCCATTGTGTTGTAACATTAAGCCCCGGGGCTAGGATTTAGCTTTCTCTCTCGCTCTTTCCCCTGTGTCCTCTTTACCTTTTAAGGTCTTATTATCCATTGATTCCCATTCAACCACCATGGGTTAAAGAAAACCTTTTGCCACTTGTCAAAAGGAAATGTTAATATTGAGCCTGTCCTGCTTTGCCATGGCTGTTGTGATGCGTAGTAAACTATTGTGGGGCTCCACTGGTAATTCAACAGTGCATTCTACATTCACTAGAAGCACTTTATTTGTTTAAACTGACAGAAACCACAGAATCCGCTTGTCTTTGTGTCTGTGAAAGACCATCTCCAAACAAGAGCTTGGTCATGAATAGACAATAGCACAGTGTCTTTAGAGAAGCATTTGTTTTACTTTGTGTTGTTTCCTGTGACCATCTTTCCGGGGGTTTAGACTAAGCTGCATTTACCACGCTCATGTTTTTCAGAGGCTTACTTTGAGCTGTTTGAAATGTGGTGGAGCTTATAGAGAAGGAAAGATCACTCATACACCTATCCAAGTGTGTGTGTGTGTGTGTGTGTGTGTGTGTGTGTGTGTGTGTGTGGAGGGCGCTATCATAGGCAACTTTGATGATTAATATAATTTTGTGATTATGATTACTATCAATTATCAGAATTCTTTAAAGATTTGTAATTGGTTAATTAACCTGAGTATCAATGTTCATTTTTTTCTTATGATCTGTATCTCTGTCTTCAGACACGGTATGTTATTGCAGTGAACCAGCATAACTATCCATTTCATCTCACCTCATTGTGCCCCTGTGATATAATGTCCTCTAAAGGTCGCCAACCTTTTGAGTCTCCACTTTATATTTCTCCATTTCTCTGTCAGTCCTCTAACAACTATAATTTTGCCCTGACACTTCAAACACCATAGCGCTCATGTTGCACACGTTTCTCTGCCAATAGCAGCAGCTTTTTAGTGCTGGCGATCCGACTGACTTGCTCTTGCGGTCTCTTCACCTTTGGATACGCAGGGAAGGACTTTGAGGGAGGGGAGAACTGGAGTAAAGGGAGGGAAGTGGATTGCCTTGAAAGACAAATATCTCAGTGTCTGCTAACCTACAAATGGCCCTTGTGTTTATTCAGCTGAGGATTGGACAGCAGCCAGAGCATCACTCTAGCAGACTCCTTTTTCCACAGCATACAGTATGTGAGGGCAATACTTAGAAGTTTGCATTTGATACATGACAAATGAGATGGCATTGAACAGCAGGGAGGCTGGTAAGGCAGGGGTGGAAGTGGTACAGCAGGTATGGTGGAGGGTAAGAGAGGATGGAAGGGGGCACCATATTTCTGCCAAGATCCTTCCTTATCAAACCACCATGTTGGGGGCATTATGAATTCTGGTTAGTGATGTTTCTATCATAAACATGTTGCACTCTCTAAGATTTTGAAACAAAACAAGCAAAGGAACAGACCATGCTGTTACCATCCTCTTCTAGGGGGCAACACAAAATAGTTTTACAGGTGTCAGTATTGTATATCATCAATATTGTACAGTGGCATTACTGCTGATCAGTCTCCGTCTGACACCCTCCCATTGCCCAAAGGCTGGATCTCTACTCTTGTCTGCTCTGATCACCTCTCTGTGTGGAAAATGCTAATTAGCCTCGAAGCAGCCACCTCTCGTTTAGAAAGCCTTTACATCTTGCATGCAAAAATATGCATTTCTCATTTCAGCTTTATTTTTAATCCAAGAGTTTCAAACTTGCACCAACCAAATAGTATTAACCTGGTGATTATACACTGGCTTTAAAAATTGCAAATGTTATATACACCTTTCATCTTTCACCCACTTCATATGACCAAGACCTTGGTCTGACAAAACCAGATAAAGTGGCATTATTCCAACTATGGGCTGATATTTACCACATTCATCCGGATATGTGACATTGAGAGGGACAACCAGAACCAGCAGGGCGATTAAGGCCCTGTTATCACCTGTGCCTCCAAGACATCCGTGACTCCGCCACATATCCACATGGGCAGGAAATCTGTCTAGCTCCAGACTAGCAGTGACTTTGAAATCAACCTCTTACGATGAGTTGCGATTTAAAGCACTTTGAAAAGCAAGATGGTGCTTACCTGAGCAGATCATCTGTTGTCACGACACGTCTTTGGGGGTTGGTCGATCACATCCATCACAGCGCTGTGGTTAGGAAGGTACTGTATGATGCGTAACATTCTTTCATCTTGCTTAAGGAGGAGTATGGCTTTTACTCCCAGCTAAGCTCTGAACTGACACCTCTGTCCTGATCGGTTGGCCTTAACTGGGGTTTGATCAGCAGCTCTCAAATTCAGTCAGAGTGGAACCTGATGTCAGTGTGTGAGAGGGTTTTTAATCCAAACCATTTTACAACTCCACATCTTAGTGATTTAAATGGAAAATTAACTCAAACAATAAATAGGCTTTCAAACTTAAATCCCATTTGCAAAAATTGAGTAACGGTAAATAAATTAATCTGGTTGTTGACACTGTATATTTGTGTATTTTTAGTTGGTAAGTCATATGATAATGATATATTGATATCATTTAAGAGCTACAAATTCCAAAAATCTGTATATGGGGTCAAAGGGCAAAGAGTCCAGCCTTGTGTAGTCTTTTGTGTTTTGTTTGTTTGTTTGTTTTACTTTAGCCTAGATGGAAATCTCAACCCAATGGTGTTATATGTAAAATAGTGATACTTTCTGGCTGAACAAAAAAAAAATGCAATAAATATATATTAAGTCAATTTTGGTAGATTTTCTCTAAATTTATCTGCTATCAACACTAAATTTCATAGCATCTTTTGAGCTGTGTTCTATTTGCATAATATATTATTGCTCTTTTTTGTTGCTTTTGATGTAGAAGTTACCAGTCTTTCAAAGAGGATTGCCAGAGAATCAAACCCTAAATCAAACCCACATTTGACCATTTACAGGGATCTATGGTGCACTATGTTACATCCGTGGAACCCCTTGAATAAGATAAAACATAGATAATGCAATATGTACACATTGTTGCAACTAATCATCACATCATTGTCCATTCTCAAAAATACCTCATCACTGCCAAACTCAACATTAGTCCACCTGGGACTGGTCACACAAGCATTATTCTTCAGGAAATCCTGATTATTTGCCGCTGCGTAGGGTCTTTCTATAATATAAAACACCATCACGTAGCTTCTCTCATCTAAGATATAGCACCTACACTGGGAGGTGTTTATCTTAAGTGAGAGTGTGAAATCCTTTTAGGTTTAGTGCTGGAAAATGTGTCTGAATTACCAACTTGACACGCAGCCCCTGCCACCTCTGCTACTGTGGGATCCAATGTCTTTGGGTGAAGGGGATGTCACAGGTCATGAACCAACGTCCTTCTAACCACTCAAGGATAAAAACAACAACGCCTTAATTACGAGATGTTTCCATTTATGGTATATTCTTTGACTAAAATACGTGACCGACTGCCCCCTGATACGTTGATTACAGAGTGTTTTGAACACATGCGTGGAAATGTTGTAGGTGGGTAATTGTGTGCTTAGTAGATAAATAAAGTAGTAAAAGCCATCGCCACCTTACGGCTTTAGCACCTTTTTTTTCATTCCGGGGGTTTACGTTAAGTACAGCACTCTGATCAATTAAAATACGTGCTGAATTACAGTATATATAACTGCAGATCAGTTTAATAGACATTGAATGACAGAGTAAATAGTATTTGGGGTATATATCCTCTCTTCCCTTCAGGCCCAGTGAGGGGAAAAATAAAGTTCAGACTCCCTACCTTCTCTCCAGGAACCACCCAACCCAACTGGGATGGTTTTAATGCCACAATATGATTTGTATTTTTACATTTACTTTACATATGATTATGATATTACATATCTTCGGTTCGCAATCACAATCAGGTTGCATTACAGGGTTAGATGTAATCCCAAAGTAATACAAATTCAGCTAGCAGCTAATGATATTCATGAGGTGCAGCGTGCCCCGATGCTCTGCCTGTGGCTTGTACCTATTGTTAAGCTTCCATCTTCCCCTGAGGTATGGGCTAGTGGCAACATTTAAGGAAATGAAATAATCTGCCCTTATGCACAGTATATAAAAGCCATCACTGAAGCTGAAAGCATTCCTAGCCAGTTTATTTATGTGAACATTATATCAAATGTCTTTCTCTGTAGAAAAAATGGACATGGAATACAGTTTGTCTCTTAATTCTATGTAGGGTTTATATTAAATGCATGATTAGTTTGCTTGTTTGAAGTCTACTATAAGGTTATAAACTCACTTTAGACTTATCCTTCAAATTATTAGGAAAAAACATACTTGTGAGATACGACAAGTATTCCTTTTTCCCCCCAGCGTTCTTTAGAAACATCAAAGCGGCTCAGTCCGTTGATATCCTTCATGTCATTATCAAGACCTCTTCTAAAGGACATGGAAACTTGCAGCCCTTGCCTATGTCGCTGCTTGCCATTTAACATAAGACAATAACCTCCTTAAATCCAAGGATAAGTCTCAGCTTCGATTGCATTAGGCAAAAGGCCTGGGTAATTAGTCGTGCACTATAAATCAAGTGGCGTGAATCTATTTCGCCATGCCCCTAATTGAAAGTGGTCTCTTTTTTTCAGCGGTGTAGTTGGACACAATGTTCCATCGGATGGTGATAGATGTGGAATCCAGCACAAACAGTTTGAACCAGTCAGGCTGTGATTGATCAGTACCCTCTGGGATGTCGGGTGGATCTTTCTCCTTCAACCAGGAGATAAAAGCCTTAACGACTCCCCAGTCTTGTTGTACCTCCCAATTGTATGTTTGTGTGTGTGTGTGTGTGTGTGTGTGTGTGTGTGTGTGTGTCAGTGTTTTATTATTTCGTAGTGTTTGACCTTGAAGGTTCTGTGTGCATTTGGGCTGTGATGTCTCAGTGATTTCTCTTTTAAGTGCCAAAATGTGTCTTTTATGTGCTATTGATGCTGCTATACACACACTACATAAATGCCCCATTGGAGGAGCCCATTTGCATGAAAATTTAGTTGATTTATGACTGGATTCTATAGCATTTTCTATAATCACCCAGCACATTTTTGCAGGGGCTTAGTAGTGGCCGTAGTGATGCCACAGTACAGTGCTGTAACCCAACTTCAAAGACCGTTTTGTTCACACGCACCCTCACAAAAACACAGGGTGACTTCATTGGCTTCCAGTGGCAAAGGTGGACCAGCTGGGTTGTTTTGTTCTCCTCTTGTGTTCTGTTTTGTTTTGGGGTTTTTCCCCCCACTCATCGTCCCCTCTTCCTCTCTCTCCTCCGACCCTTTTTTTTCTCCTCTGAGCATTTGGTCCAGAGATTTACACTTGCTGTTGATGGAATTAAAACCTGCAAGCAGGAGAGCGGGTGATGCTGGTGATTCAGGTTCGGTGAGTGGTGTTTCAATGAGGTCTGGCTGATTGTCCTGGCGGCGATGGATGTGGCTTTCGCAAGCGGAGGTGCGTCGGAGGGGATCACTCGGCATCTGGCCCAACACTCTTGTGTCACCGTGACCCTCCTGTGGGGGAGGTAGTGAGGACCACAGTAGGGGGTCCCACTGAAAAGGAACATAAATTTCAGAGTGAGAATCAATAGACTGTGAGAACTGTAAGAGATGCATTGGTTTGGACTCTCTGACTGTGACCCTAGTACTTTGCTATATGGGAGTCGGGAGGACATGTACCTACAATCTCTGGATAATGAAAATAACTGTACAATGATAACAATAAAAAAGACCAACAAAAAAACAACAACATGGGTATTCTGATCTGCAAAGGCTCGAAGGTTTTGGTTGTTTGTTTTGCCAACATTACTATACACTGTGTGCCTCTTTGATTATCACAATAACCCGCACCCCATTTCTATGGCATTAGTGAAAACTAGGGATAGCCTCACAAAAACAGAACAAACAAAAAAATCTGTTAAGTGGGGGAAACCTATATTCTCCCACAAGATAATATAAATAGCCCCAGCCATGGCTCTCTGTGTCAAAGTTAGGACACTCAGTGGGGTGCAGACTTCAAAGCAACCAGGGAATTCTCCAAAACAACTGCTGGCAATTTCAAATCAGCACTCCCTCTGAAAGCAACATAACCTTTCAGCTGTATTCTGTCATGAGATAAAATGTCAAATTCATAATATACAGCATGTGTCAAAATTGGACATAAACAGAGGGAAGCAATGTGTAGTCGGTTTGAGAATCAATCAAAATAAAAAAATCCTTATAATTATATAATAGATATTGAATAATATTATCACATAGCTGAGTGTCATTACATGCCTCATAATATTAAGAAACAATTGGTTTTGGTTTGGCTAGTCACACAAGTGTATTCACAGATGTCTTGGTGAGAAACTGAAGATGAGGCTGACCAGGCTTCATGAGACCTGCCTCGTTTACCAGTTGGTGGGAAATCAAAATGACCCAGACAAAAAACATGTGAAGACGTTTCCCTGAATATAGTCTAAGGATGGATGCGATAGTGAAAGATTTCATTTTCATTTGAACAGAGAAATGTTTATTTTGAATTCATCGCTGGTTAAAAGAGAGGCAAAAGAGAGAGCATAAGCCTGTTCAACGACGGCATGGGGTGAACGTGGTATTGTGTCTTTGATGGACTTGGCCTGTGGTGCATTGTGGGTAGTGGGGTGCTCTCTGGCCACAGCAGGATACTGGCGGCTCTGTCCAGTCTTCAGGTGCTGTCGCTCTCTCCTCAGCCATATTAATTATGGGATAAAAACTCTAATCCCTCAGCCATTGAAGCGCCAGACCAGTTTTCGAGGCTACATTTTGGAGTAGAGCTACAATCTCTCACACACACAGACACACACACACACACGCACACACACACGCACACACACACATGCACACGCGCACGTGCACACGCACACGCACACACTGTATGTAACTTCAAAAGTAATATAAAATATACCATACCACATTCATTTTTATGCTTCTTCCTTTCAGTTTTGGCTGAGGACTGTGATTTAGTGTGTTTGCATTGATGATGATGATCTTTGTATTCATTCGGGGCTGCTTGGCTGAAACTCTGTGGATTACAGTCTCAAAGATGTAAAACAATTTTCCATAGTGATTAAACCTATGTATAATTTCATCCCATGATTAGTGCACCCAAATGTTTTGCAATTAGAGTCATGAGCATTTGGCCCCCAAAACATTTTCAAGCTATGAATGAAGATATTTTGGATGTTGTTATTTTTTCATTAGTTGAGGTGCATTGAGGTGCATTGAGGTACATTGAGGTGCATTGAGGTACATTGAGGTGCATTGAGGTATGCTGTATTCACATTAGGGGTGTCACGATATACCGGTTTTGCGATAATCGTGGTATTTAAAAAATATCATGTAAATAATCCAGCCATGATACTGTATATCCACAGAGAGTAAAGTCATTTACAGGAATGCTTATGAACATTCCCTGAATGTCAAATTTTTCAACTCATTACCCCTAATCTTCGTCTAACTAATCTTCTCACAGAATGATGTCATTATATTAGGGGTGATATGAGGAATTGGAATCTGGAATTGGAATCTGTCCACTCTCTTTATTAATTTGTAAATACAGATCGTATTTATGTTTGACGATACACTTATGCAGATGGAAAGGCCTCTCTTCCAGATCAAAGTGGAGTCCCTGCTGAACTGTTATACAAGACTGTCACTCCTACTCTCACAGCAGACTGTGGTCCAGTTTTTCTCTGTAATCAGAGAGAGAGGGAGAGAGAGGGAGAGAGAGAGAGAGCATGCCAGAGCTTTATGGAAGAATATAGCCACTGGAGATTGGCAGCCAGCAACAGGTTTTATGGCTGTTGTTTCAGGTGGGAGGCAAGTTAGTTGGATGGATGACTGTCAAAAGGATTTTACACTGCCCTCTTGTGCACATATTGTACTCCCTGGCCCTGGTCACGCTGACTAATGCTCACTGCTGTAAGCATTCACCAGTATGGCCCTTAACTCAGATGGCAGAGCAACAAATTAGAAAGAGACAACAGTGCAGTTACATATTATGTAAATATCTTGCAAAAAGCAGAGAATAGCATGGCCTCTTAGGAGTGCCTCACATGTTGCAATATTTATATTTTTTATTATATTGTTTTTGTACGGTCACATTGTTCATTGTCTGGAAGCTTGATGAAGTTACAGCAGTTGTAACCACAACGTCGCTGACGTACATTCCTGCTATTAATACGCAACCTTAGAATGAGCTTACTTAGCACTTGTACAAAGGGATTAGTAACATATTCCTGTTGCCCGTGCATAACAATTCTAAAGCACTACTTACACTGCCTTGGGTTAGACATGGGTTGTTGTTGTTTTTTCACTTGTTTTATTCATGTTTCAATGAAAATAGAGACCTTTTACTTAAAAGGGTGAGTGTGGATTATCTGTCTCGTGGAATAAAATGAAATGAAAACATGTATTTTAAAAAAATGCATTATTGCTTATTTAATTGAAAAATAGAAGTCAATGTTTGAATTGAAAAAGACAACATATGAAAACATCCTAACAAAAAAGGATTTTTTTTCTTTTTCTACTAAAGACATATTAAAAATAACAGAAACCCTGAGCTGCACCATTCCTACTCTGTCATACGTCAAAAGGATAAAGAGGAGAGAGAGGAGACATAATTGTTTGATCTGTCCTTTTGCCTGTCGCTGCCCTAATCACTCAAGACTGATTCAGAAAATGCAGGCTTGAATGTCAGAGGGCCTCCTGTGGAGAGGTGGAGCGTTTCACCAGGCTCTGGACAGCCATGCCCCGGTAATCAGCACTCTCAACCTGGCCGGGCACTCCAGCACTCCCCTGATTGAGCACCTCAATCTAACAAGGTGCTATTGCCGGAGCCAGAGATTCTGCCAGGTTTTGACAAACCAGTGGATTGTCCCTGATCATCACGGGACATTGCTTTTTTCGCAGCTCAGCCGTGCATGCAACAGCCCCAGAGCCAAACACACCTGCCATTGCTCATGAATGTGAGCACTGCATGCAAAATGAAAGCTCAGGTTGAAGATTATTGTCCTCGAGGAATTGAGAAAATTCAACATTATAATTTGGAGAAAACATCACGGGAGATCAATTTTCAAGCCATCATTGTTTCATGTCATGTTGTACCATGAGCCATTTTGGGGATGGAGTTTATATTTCCCCAGTGATGTTGGATTGTTAACAGGCCTCTGACCCTGTTTCTGTCTACGACACCGGGGCTTGTCCTAAGGGAATACTTCTCGATCTTAACTAGATAGCAGCATGTTTACAATTACCTTTAACCTTTACCTTTTACCTCTAGAGATGTAATTGGTTACAGTAGGAAACAAAGCAAGCTACAGTCTGTCAGTGTTTGGGGATTTAGATATTTTCTTCAGCTTTTAACTTGGTAATGTATAATGCACAAACAACATTGTGTGTAGTCAAATGTTTCTGCATCTTGCGAAATGAATGCAAATTAAATGCTATACTCCATAATGACTATGGGCACAATGCTATGAAAATGACCATCTCCATATCACTACACTCAGTAGAACAAAACAAACCAATGAGCACCAAACCTTGAGCGTGTGTGCTCTGCTCTCCAAACAGCAGCATTTGTCCAGTTGTTCTCTACACCAAGTAGGATGTACACACACCTCATCAACACATCATGTTAAAGTTGAAGGTGCTAATATTAGCTTCTTGGCTCAGTTAAAGAATTCATATATTTTGCTTCTATAGTATAGGATTATATGGTCCAATGAATATTTATGACAATGAACAAGGACTAAGACTTGAAAGTGTGATGTCATCAAGCTGCAAAGCTGCCCATAGAAAATGAATGGGAGACTGCTTTTGTGGTCCCACAGAATTTACAGTTTCTAATTTAATAACCAAGTTTTTCGCTCAGAAAATCCTTCCGGGTCCTCCTTCCCTGTTCTCTGTAGAGCAGCTCCAGCCATGTGCGGAGCGGACACGGGGGATGCGGGGTCCTTTGGCAAAATGCGAATCTGTCCACCGCACTTTTTTCTAATGCATTTGATTTGATTTGATTTGATTTATTTAATTGTCACAAGATGCCAATCATACATATGAAGGACACAACTAACAATTGAGGATTAAAAACACAAAAAAGTCCAGGACTTATTTCCATTGTGGTCCTCCAACATGTAACACCAATAACAATACACCCACACAGTGTGAGACAACCAGTACTATACATGTAAAAACAACACAAATACAATCACTATCAATAAGTAAAATTCTAAAAGGAAAGGGCAGTATAAAAAATAAAATATTATACACGTGAAAACATTACAATGCAATGTAATCTCTATCAATACATTTAATTATAAAAAGAAAGGGCAATATAATGAAATAAAAGATAAATTAACACAAAAGGCCATCCTACCTGAGACTTGGTCAATTATACATTATAAAGCCTCCACCTCTATTCCGCTACCCTCTCTAGTAACCAGACCTTAGTTCTTGCTTTAAAAGAATTCAGGCTGGTACATACTTTAATTTTGAGATCTAATTTGTTCCACTGAACTGCACCTATATATGTA
>OMLI01074038.1:0-12830 GCA_900302605.1 Rondeletia loricata | reverse complement strand
TCTCCTCTCCTTTCCCTTTCATTTCCTTTCCTTTCCCCTCCTCTCCTCTCCTCTCCTCTCCTCTCCTCTCCTCTCCTCTCCTCCACCACTAATAGTAGCAATAGCAGTCTTTGTTAATTCCCATGCAGATGACAGGAGAGCTTCCTGTGTTAATGATGCTGTGCTGTCAGCTTGTCAGAAAGCTGTCTGTTTTGCAGGGGGCTTCACGCAGGATAAAAGAGTTTCAACAGACCTCTTACGTGACTCCGTTTGGGCCAACCTGAGTCCGTCCGGTCCTAATCACATTATGCAACGGCATTTATTATGAACGGATGAGTCAGCAGGTGGTGGATAGTTGGGTAGTGATGAGAAAGAACAACATAGATTTGTACGGTTGCGTATACGCATGCGCGCGCTCACGCACACACACACACACACACACACACCCTATACATTTGTGGAGCACCACTGCTCATATGTTAATTTAATCACACCATGCACAGATACTGTATGTAGTTGAAGACCGCCTCCTACACCTAGACCTCACTGACACACTCTCCGCACATCTCTCGCTCTCACACACAGACACAGAGACACCCCCTTTCCCATGCTCTTCTAATGTATTCAGGATTCATCTGCCCGTATGCATGAGTCATTGCATTGACAATTTCATTATTTGCTGAGGAATGAATAGCATAGGCTAGTAATATCTCTGTCAAACAGACTGTGAATGCGTAGCATTTGTTTCACCCCAAGCTTTATTTCAGAGGAATAGGCCCTCCTCAAAATAACTACAGGCTACAGGCAACCTAGAATCCTTCATCAGTGTTCATTTACTGCTGTTCCTCTGCCAAGGTACAGGCTTGTATCCACAATGACTTGCTGCAGCCACCAGTTAATACTGTTTTGGAGGATGTGGTGGGCTGTGATAAATAGTAGTGCTGCTGACGGAATCTGAGCAGGTGGGTGTGTCAGATCCTCTCTAGACTGTTTCTTCCAAAGAACGGGTTTCTCCCTGTCAGGTGTATAGGTGTGGGTGTGTAGCTGTGTGGGTGTGTAGGTGTGTGCGTGGCTCTGTGCTTATGTGTGTGTTGAATGTATTTGTGTCTGTGTGTGTTAGAGAGAGTGAGACAGAGAGGCTCAGGGCCTTTTCTCTTATAGAACTGTTGAGAGGGTTCCCTTTGCTCCCTACAAAAGCCATGTCCATGCTCCCTGGGACTGGAGGCACATTGCACTATGTTAATTCTCTGACTCACTGGTGTATCCTGTTTTCACTCTGTTCTCACTGTGTATTGTACTCTGTGTTCTGTCCAAACATGCATGTCTGTACATGCACACGTGTCTGTGCTTTGTTACTGCACATTCTTGTTTTATACCTATATGAGGGCCAGTAGTTCCATCCTTCCATCACTCTTAGTCGTGTATACAGTATGTTGCATCATTGCCACAATCTGGTGGGTGATTTCAGTAATATCACAGCATGCAGTGATTTTTGTTATGAGATTATTTTACCCCAGCGCTTGTTATCCTGCATCAGCTCAGCTGTATTGTTTGTGGTGGTTTTTCAGGGCTGCCTAGGTGATTTTGCCCATAGTCATCGAGTTCAAGTGCTTATGTCATAGGCCGTTTATTTTAATGGCTATTATTTGACAGGTATATCTTGAGGATTGGGGCTCTTTCTTTTGTGACCTCCAGTCAACACATGGAAGACCGCCATCTAGGGGTGGGCAATATGACAATCTTCTATTATCACTGGTTAAAATGTTGTCATGATTTGCTTTCACAGAGATTGTGGACATTGTGATATATTCTGGTAGCCTACAGTCAATGGGTAAATTCCATTCATAACCTTTGCTACAGATATTTACATTCACAGCTTTCACCCAACTTTTCACCCAAGTCTCTGCATAACTTTTCTACTAACCTGAAAGCCTAAAATTGCATATTTCAACATCTCATTCGAGTGCATTGTTGAGAACAGCCAAAGGGGCTGAACTATGATGCCTTCAAGTGCTGTCGGAAATATCATAATTACAAGTTGAGCACACATGAATGACCCAACAAAGTGGTAAATGTGGCTGGGAAAGTCAGAATTTTCTATGATACCCGAGTTGCTAAAATATTATGTTTATTGGGCTTCAACCGTAAGAATTTTTTTCAGTTTTTTTGTCGTGGGGATCGAGTGTGTGGTGCATTTGTTGGTGTCTTTAAAAATGAGCCAGCTCAATCCGCCTTACTCGGAAATTGCCTGCAAATGGTAAGGTAGAAACTCCAATTTAATCACTTTCTTGAAAGGCTGAAAATGTAGTACTGTGCTGTTACCATTTGCACTTTTCAGTAACTTGCAACCTAGCCCTTTAAAAGTAAAATACTGTATTGTGAATCTTGATAATATCTGAAAATATTGTTATGATATTTTATCCATATCGCCCACCATCAGAGCAAAAAACACCACAGCAAGAACAATAATGGATATAACATAATAAGGTGCTAAAAGTGACAATAGACAACCTCTTTAGTTCCTGTAGTCAAGTAATCTTTTGAGTAACACCACTTGTTATTGTTAAACGTCCATATTTTCACGTTTAATTGAGGATTTTTAAAAGTATGTACTGCTACTTTTAGTTGAGTTGGCTTTGTTTTTATCAGCTCAAAAGAAACCTTGTGCCGACAATGATCCATCAAGTGGGTAATGGGTAATCTTTTGGGAGGAGGATTTTGTATCATGAAAGAAATCTCAATGATTTACGCTCGAAAGTAACTAAGTATTTGAGTATATTTACTAAGCTGCTGTTTGATTTTTGTCATTTTTTAGACAAGTACTCTGACTTGAATATAAATTAACTGAAGTAGCAGTACTCTGAATACAATACACAATAGCTCCAACCCTGGTCCCTTTGTCCCTGCTCTAAGATCATGAGACAGAAGCTAACTGCCTGTACAGTGTCCTGCTAGTTAGAGTGTGTCCTGCAGGCCTCTGTGAAAGATGCAGTGGATTTTTCTGGCAGCTGCCACTTCATGTATACATTATTTAGCTTAACTTTCTTCCTCTGGCCTTCCTGGCTCACTGCTACGCCGCATGTGGCGTCAGAGAAAACCCTCCATCATATATGACTAGCTCTGAGGTCAGGGAGAGAGTGAGGCGGATGGAGAGGGGGAATGGGGAAGAGGTACAAGGAGCGAGGGGTTGCGTAATATATGATCCCTCACCTTATCTTCCCCCTATTCACTCCATCCCTCCATCCTTCCCTGCCTCTAGACATGTGAAAACGCCTGCTTCCTGGGGCCTGTTGTGTGTGTGTGTGTGTGTGTGTGTGTGTTTGAGAGTTTGCGTGTGTGAGTATGCGTGAGAGTTTGCACGTGTGTGTGTGTATATATTTGTGAGTTTGTATGTGCATGTGTGCTTGTGTGAGTGCATATGTGTTAGATGGTAAGTCTGCTACTGAGTGTTTTACAGGACTGCAAGATATCTGCAGATGGAGTCTATGAAGTCTTTTGATAGGAGGAATTGAATTATCAACAAGAGAAACAGAATGCTAAACAACCCTGCACCCAAATACCGTTTCACTGCAGAGTTTTGCATTTCAATGTAAAAATCCTTTTAGCTGTGAGGACAGGTGGAGCTGCAGCTCATTAATAACCAACTCCCTTTCATAGCGAGTTGCACATCTGTAGCATCTAGTGATGATGATAGTGTTGATCAGAGTGGGCTCTGTCCTCAATTCACTGCCAACTGGAGCTTTCCACTGTCCCTCAGATGGTGTGCCTATAACCGCAAGAGAAATGTTACAATAGAAATGGAAATATGCATTACTCTGCTCCAATAGGCACATATTAAGAAAACGTAACAAACATTGCATGTCATCGCCAGAAAACTCCAACTGAATGGGAAGGTGCCACTGCTCCTAGCTCCTAGTGTGTGAGGCCGCAGGTGGCTGGCGGTGCTCTGATGAATGGTGACACCAATGAGCACGCTCAGTAGACTCACAGCCAGCACAGTGGAAGCACAGTGGAAGCACAGTGGAAGCACAGTGGAAGCACAGTGGAAGCACAGTGGAAGCACAGTGGAAGCACAGCTGGCTCAGGTAACCAGCCAAACTCTAGCATAGGTTTCACGCTCCACCCCACACCTGGGCTCTCAAATGCCCAACCCATGGGTTTTATTTCACACACTGGAATCTGTGCAGAACAGAAACAAACATGAAACAGCAGACTGTATTTTCAACAGTGTTTCTTAATTATTCATTTTTCCTTGCAATTTTTGAAACTGTTGAACTACAATTGTCTTAAGGAGCTAATTACAGTGTGTTTTAGCAGAACCACTGTTTCTCCACTATGGAAATGATTGAGCAGACATACATATATATATATAGATATGTGATCCAGTGTAGCATCTCCTATCTGGATTATGCTACTGATATTTTTGGATACACCTTGACTCACAGCCTTTTGATGCACTGCCCTCATCTTTATCGGTCTATCAGAACCCAGGGTGGGAATCATGTCTTGCCAAGTCTGCGTCATCAGCAAGCTTTGACAAATCCCCCCAATGGTTCCAATATGATGTAGATAGATTTGTAATAGAGGTAGGGGGAGAGTGGGAAGATTGACAGGCTGGGGTTATCTCTGTATTGTATGCTTTCGCCTGCTATGAGGCAAGCATGTCACAATTTACAATTTACCTACTTTTCCTAAGTAGAGAAAGGTGATGGGTCACAAAGGTGCGACAAACAGGTGAGGTGTGTGTACATGATTGTTCAATTTTAGTTAAATTAAATTCATATTTTATGTTTCTGCTCTGCAAGCGTCTCTGCATCACCCTGTTTTGATTCCATAAGATAAGATATTTTATTGTTTCCCTAAATTCTGGCAGTGGCTATACAGAGAGACTGTCTTCGGTTTCTCTTTCTGGATAGAATTGCACAAGTATGTCATACAAACTCAGTGGGGGCTGGGATGCAGAACACAGTCTCAGGGCAGAGTCATCTTGTTCTGCTGTCTCAGGAACAACACCGACATTGGAGAACTGGTTTATCATGAAAGATAATTAATTGTTACTGGTCCCATGGCTATTCATTGTGTTCCAGCAGTCTCATCCCCTTTCCGTGTTTCCTTTCCTCTGTGCTTTTCACCTTTTTCTCCTCAACACTCATCCAAGTCATTCTCCTAAATTAAGGATCTAGAAGACAAGAGACGCAATTATGTCCTGAGAATCTACACTGTTGTGATATCACTTGTGATATCTTTAACCCTGATCTCTCCACCATCCTTGGCATGACCCACCTCATCTAATCTTACACTCTTTCTCGACTTTCTCTATGCTCTGACCTACTGACTGGCCTTCATACTACCAGACAAACTCAGTTGAACGAATAAACAGCTGATGCCTGAACAATGGTGTGTTCAGGAAAAGTCCACCAATTTATTTTTAGGCGTTTTTGTGGCTGCAAGGCATTGGAGGAAGCAGGAAGTCAGCGTGGTTGTCGTGGGGATGGGAGGGGAACAAAAGAATTGGAGCTGACTGGAGAGGAAATGGGTGTGGTGGGCTTTCCCTCCCATTAGCCAAGCATTGGCCACAAATAGCTGAAATTTGTAGACTTCTGTGAGGGAGAACCACTCTGAAGAGGTTTAGCTCATTGGCTAAAGGCCAGACCAGTAGAGTTAGGGTTAGTGCTCAGCTGCACAGTGCCACAACACCCCAACAGTATCCAGAGACTTCAGCATTTTAGGACAGATCTTGTCCACCCTTGGTGCCTTGCCATTGCGGAGCTGTCTGTCTACTTCAGCAACCCCTGCTAAGAAGATGGGCTCAGACCCACCAGAATCTTCCAGCACTGCCTTCTGAACAGAGGGTGTATCTGTCGGGTTTAGGAGTTCCTCAAAATGTTCCTTCCACCTTCCGACAATGTCCCCAGTTTAGGTCAACGTTTCCCCGCCCCTGCCAAGAACAGCCTGAGCGATGTCCTGCTTTCCCCTCCTGAGTTGTCAAAGTTAAGGCCACCTGGAAGTTGTTCTCCATAGCCTCTCCAAACTCCTCCCACACCTGGGCTTTCACCTACTAACTAACACTCTCTCTCTCTCTCTCTCTCTCTCTCTCTCTCTATGTGTGTGTGTCGCAGGCAGTAACAACAACACCAGTAGACTGACTGGGGAACACAAACAAACCCTGCCCCCTTCTCTTCTGAGTTCAATGATAAAAGTTTTCCGTTTAATATTTTTTCTCCACGACTATAGGCATACGATTAAAACATCCAAATATTATTTTAAAAATTCTGAAGGAACAAATATTCATTTAAAACGCATTATTTGTGCTTTGTGGAATATGGTATTCGGATTCGGGAAGATCCCTAATGTCTAGCACAGAAGTCTGATAACAACACACCACTCAGGTTCAGATCAGGAAGGCCATTCCTCCCATATGCACAAACAACAGTCAGAGTTTTCCTATCCGCAACTTGTTGTTGCATTCCTCTGATTCCGGAGGAACAATGCAAATTTCATCCTGGCCACGAACATCGGACCAGCTTTTTACCCTCTTAAAGACTTGAGGGGTAATGGGAGTTTGCTAATCCTGTCTACTTGTGTCTTGTGGATTTGAATAGGACGATGACCATGTTCCCTGCAGTATCCTGTGTGAGGTGCTGCAGGGGTGCCGCGTCCGCTGCTGCAAGCCATTCAGTCCTCATACAATCAGAGTGAGAGCTGTGTTCGCGTTCTTGCCATTAATTCAACCTCGTTCAAGGTGTGCCAGACTCTGACACAGATGCCCCTTGTACTCTCTTTTGTTTGTCATATTCATGGATAGGATATGGAGGCACAGCCTAGGTCTGGAGAGTCCAGTTCGGTGACATTAGGGTGGTCTCTCTGCTGTTTGCAGATGATGTCGTCCTTTTAGCCTCATTGGACTGTGACCTCCGATGTCATTGGAGTGGTTCTCTCGCAGGGAAAGGTGTCTTGTCCCATTCAGGTGGGGAGTGAGCAGCTGCCCCAAGTGGAGTTCCGGGTCTTATTCATGAGTGAGGTTAAAAGGTGAGATTGTGAGATTGACCGCCAGTTAGGCTCGGATAAATAACACCCCCTTAACCAATCAGATCTATCCATGATAAAGGGGCCCCCACGGCCCCGCCTCTCATTTCACCTGTGTGCCAATACAAAATCAAAAACCTATATCAGTTGAACCCTAGTTATAATAGCACAGATCCCTCATAATGATGGCAGTGTGATATTAATTAGCGGCATCTTGGCTGGTTCTGCATGTAGCTCACATACATACATGGTAAGTTTAAGTTCACACTTATTTACCCTGTGATTCTCCACTGATGGGAGATGTGCAGACATTTTTACCAACTCTCCCTCTCTGTTGTATATGTATGAGTGTATTAGCATTGGTGTCTGTGTAGATTTAGACTTTCAGATGTGACCTTTGTTGTCTAAATGTCAGGGAGATCTGAGAGGAAGCCCACAGAGGCAGGGCAGGCTTATGTAATCTGCTCACTCCGCTTCACACACACATGCGCACGTGCGCGCACACACACACACACAGCAGAAGAAAAAAACCTTGTTTGAGGAAGGTTGTCACATCTCAGCCGTGATGCCTCATCCAGCTCTCTGCAACTCACTGAAAGCCTGGCTTTCAGGAGCCCTTGCTTTTATCAGCATGTATGTGCAGAAAGTGCCCTGGAAATTATTTATGGCTTTAAAAATACTGATACTCCTTTGGTTGTATTCTTTTAAACTTATTCTGAGATCTTTTGATCCATCCCAAAGCTTTCCACTGAATGTGAAGACAGACTGTGCTTTTTCTTTTGTGATATACATATGTACATGTATATACCCACGTTCACAGATGGGAGCTGGAGCCACGTTGCCCTTTCAGTTGCGATGTTGAGCCTTGATAACTGTCCATTTTTATTTTGAAATGGCACTGATTACAACACATAAAACTAAAAATGCTAAGTTGTTCAGTGAGTTCAGTGTTTTTACTTGACTACACATCTTTGCAAGGTGTCCTTTGGCTTCTATATTGGTTTCTAGTATTACAGACATACCAACTTTTTAGGGTATACTCTACTGATATCCAACTGATTCAAAATTGTTGTCACTTATACAGCCATGTTAGGTCAAGCTTTGGGGTCTTTAAATCCATGAGCTACTGATTTTGAGAAATAAATGTTTTTGTCAAAATAGTTTGCTTGTTTTTTGTTTTTAAGATACACTCAAACAATCTGCTACATACTGTGTATTTTGGAACAGCTTTTGATTGAGCTCTAAACAGAAGGGGTCTGCAGGAAGAGCAAGGTGTTTTGCAAGTTTTTCTGTGTGGTCATTTTCACCTAAGAGCTAATTTGATGTATGTCTTTACTAGGGATGTAACGAACGTTTGTGACACGAAATGATATGCATCGTGGAATTGCATTTTTGTTCGCGATTTCAGCACTGTTTGAACACTAGAGAGCTTGGATCATCACCCTTACGATGAGCCCAGCTGAGCTCACTATTGTGTAAGCGCAGTAAGCTACAAGATGGACTGGAAATTAGTCTTAATTTGTATTTTAACTGGCATTAAAAAGGTCTTAAAAGGTTTTAAATTTAACTTACAGAAACCTGCAGTCATCTTGTTTATGGTTTGCACTTTTGTTTTTGTGTTCCCTTGCAGAGCAAGAGCTTCATGAGAAACTTTGTTTGCTATTACTTGATTTGCCACCTAAAATATGTAGCCTTGGTAAAATAGTCTATAGGCACATATCCTACATTAGTTTAGTAGGTAGGACCACTCAGTGACACAACTTGATGACCTCTTTGACATTTACTCTCCATCTCTGCCTCACGTCAACACATTGAATGTTTAATTTTAGGCCTAACTGAATAGAGGCAGTGGATTTTCTTTTGATTGCCTATCATCTGGATTTGTCTGAAGTTGAATGGGCTGTTTTGTAGAATACATGTAGGTAAGTAAATTTAAACACGTGTGCTTGTGCTTTTTAGGTGCTGCGGGAGGGTTTGCATGATTGAAGTGATTGAAACTACATTGACTTTAAAAACTACACCTGTTAACAGCAAAGTGCTGTGGTAGCACAATGTTATAACTAAGAGAATCGCTGAAAAAATATTTAATTCATGCGTTGACATAGCCACTACAGTTGGAAAATCACCAAGCTACTTCCTGGTATGTGGATGTACAGCGCACCGCCCTCTAGTTGGTTGATGCTTATGTGACTTCTACCGTATTGCCTAGTGTACGAGCGCCCACTGTATTTCCCATATGCAGGGCTCTGCCAGCACAGCCTTGGAACTGGCTATCTCTCCAATCGTACGCTTGCAGTCGAGTGTTTGGAGCGCCCTCTAATGGGCAGAGAGACGGAAGTCAATGAGGCTAAACGGCTAATGTGCTCTATTGTATCATTACAGTTAGCCTTAATCGTCTTAAGTGACAATATCATTTCAGTGTCAATGTATATAAAAATATAAATGGCGACATGATTTCTTGTTGTTTTTTCCCCTGAGAATCCATGCTTGTACATGTCCACACTAGTGGCTAAAAGGATTCATGAATAATATGTAGCTGGCTCCCATGTCCGCACGACCCATTTATGACACTTGCTGCCAGCAACCTTGTCAACAAGGCTGAAGCTATAAATTTTGTTTATCGTGAAGTCAAAGTGTAAATGCTGGGTATAATCATCACAGTTCCATTATCACATACTGTAGCGACGGATTATTTACAGGACTTGTTGACTCCCTGAGTCTTCAATACTTAGATTATTGACATTGCCTGAAGTATATAAATTATTCATGAGGTAATGGACAAAAACATATGATCATGCGATACATCTATGGTAATGTTCTCAATCCTGGTCCTTGGGATCCAGAGCCCTGCTGGTTTTCATTCTAGCCAACTAATCAGTGACTGATTTACACCTGGGATGCCAGGTGAATGCAATTAACTGCAATTAACTACTGGTAGGATAGAAAACCAGCAGTACTGAGGACCAGGATTGAGAACCACTGAGGTAGTACTACCTGGGTTAGGTCCCATATTAATACGTTTTCATGCTTTTGTTTTTAAATATACTATGGCTCAGGATGAGACTAATGGGGGTATTCCACAAAGCAAGATTACCGGTTAAACCAGGCTTATTTCAGTAAATCATTATTATTTTCAAGAAATTCGGTTCCTAAAGCAGGTCTAAATTACCATGGAAACGTATCCTTCCAGACCAGCCTGGTCCTGGGCAGGCTACTTTTCAGGTTTTATCTTCAACTCCAGGTTAACCGGTGTTACAATTATGCATTAGGACTACACTGTGAACATAAATCTGAGTCTAATCCAAAGGAAAAGTTATATTTTGTATTAATCTATCACAATTTGACATAGGTTACTGTTGTACCAAGATTAGGCTAGTCTACTTCAAATGTAGAGCTCTTTTTTTATTAATTTTTTACAGCACTTTGGTCACCTTCTGTCATTAAATGTGCTCTATTTGCCTACTTACTAAACAATCCCAATTGAATTAGCATGAATTGCAATGAAAATAAGCCCAATAATAATACATCTGGACCATGGCTGTGGCATATAGGCCGAGTGAAATTGAAACAAATAATGGTGTGGCTGGACAATTATAGGTTCTTGGTCACCAGTCTAATTTAGGCTACAAAATAGAATAGCTATTTTCAGGCTTTCTAAAAGGACATTTTGTGAAATTGTAGCCTACATGAAACTGAGCATTTTAACCATCTGCTGTCATTTATTTTGTCATTTAAATGCCATATAAATAAAATTAAGGGAATGGTACACACACCCTACATTTTATTGAAGTCTGAAGGGCATTTATAGGTCTACCGCAATATTTCCACTGGCCTATATGAAGGCTATTATGTCACATGTGCATATCAAGTGGCATAATCCAGAAATATTAATAGCCTACTTATTGAGTGCTTTCTTATCTTGCATAAGATTGCAACTATTTTTCCGTAGTTGCTGGAAAATGTAAATGGAAACTATCTTGCTAAACAAAGAAACTACTTGGGTAGGGTCCAATTTGATACTTCAGTGTTGTTTAATTTCATATTGCATTTCATTTTATAGGCCTACATGTAATTTTTTGATTAAATTACATAATATTTAGGGGTTAAGTGCACTTTTAAAGATTATTTTAGGCATTTCTGCTGCATTAGACAGTTCACAGTGAAAAACATACTAGGGAACAATGACACCATTTCAACACAGGATTTGAACCCAGAGTGATATTGCAAGGTGAGCACCTTTACCAACTGAGCCACAAAGCCATTTGTTGGTAATAGATTTCATCCCTGCTCCTGTCAGAGTCTGTGCACACCGCTGATCAGCAATATCCTACTACATTTCTCTCTGGCTTTGTTTTTCGCTATAATATTTATATAATAAGGTACACCTGCAGGCTTTCCACAGGGTGTATAGTTTTAGTTCAAATGCTGCAAACTGGCCTGAATGGAAGGATTTCAGTCATTCTTTATTGAGGGGAGCCAATCAAGACCAAATCCAGTTGTCATGCATTTACTTGAGTTAGTCTTAAACTGCATGTAAAAAAGGGTGGGTTTTTGAAAATGCAATTAACTTTAAATGTAACCACTGGAACAAAACCAAATTTGAACAATGTCTTCATTGAACATCTTTGATCATATAATGTATGTTTATAAATAGAGGACATTTTTTATTTCTGTAATATGGCACCTTTAAGTCATCGCTCTCTTGCCCCTAAGATGTGGAGCCCTGTAGCAGAGATAATAAAGTGTGAATGTGGTTGATTATCATGGAGATCATATCGGGCATATCTGATCGATGCATGGCCACAGAGAAATTGGCAGAAACGTCTGACATGATGCCAATTAAATTATAGGATGGTGATCACTTTGAGGAAAGCGCATTCCATTATTCTGACATTTCATCCTCCTTCATCACCGGCTATTAATGGCAAATTATAAATCACCATGGCACGGTGATATTTTTAGATGGGGTGAGAGATGAATGAGGTTAAGATGCTGGCCTCTGTGGTCGAGGGACAGATTGTGCCCCTCCCCCCCGACTCTCGGCGCTGGCTGATGCCGGTAGTCTATAGCAGTGGAGCGCTGATCAGTATTCACGCAGGACCGCCTCTCTCAGCCTCACAGCCGATCTCCCCGGTCCCCACTCACCGGAAGACAGGCTCGGCAGCAGCGCACAGCCTGCGCACAGCCTCTCTGTTGTGTGCTTTGAGAATCTATTGGCCTGAGAGTCAGTCGGTCGGTCGGTTTAGGGGAAGAGGCGAACACCGGCGGGTGTTGACTAGCGAGGAGAAATCGCGGTGCAGACTGATGATGATGATGATGATGGTGAGGATGATGCATCTGTTCCCGTGCCTTTTATGATATAGGCTACAACGCGTAGTGTGAAGAGGCGTAGAGGCCCTTTTTTCTTCTTCTTCTTCTTCTTCTTCTTCTTCTTCTTCCCATTTACTGAGTGAAATGGTGGATTTCTGGGCCGCTATTACGCGTCTATAGACGGAGAGCTGAATACCGCTCGTCACTGAGAGCGCATCTCGGCATCGGCCCGCAGCGCTGCGCCATGGCCTTGGACGTCCAGACGTGCGCGGTGTTTAGGCCTACGGTGATCGCGGTTCTGGTGCTCACAGTGAATACGTGCTGTTGACGTTCATCCTCGGTACTCGTTAAATGGATCGGCGCTTGGGGCCCGGGTCGCAGCGCACCACCGTTTCGCACAGGAGAGGAGAGACAGGGAGTGCGCGTTGGTCGAGAGCGGGGACACCCGGCGCTCCATCACGGCTACGCGTTGAAATGAATGACGTTGGTACAACATAATGTATTTCTGTTATCTA
>OMLI01074030.1:5229-19783 GCA_900302605.1 Rondeletia loricata | reverse complement strand
TAGCAGTCACACACAGGCCGCACGTAGCAGTCACACACAGGCCGCACGTAATATTCCTTTGTTCAATGTGGTTTAGCAGTCACACACAGGCCGCACGTAGCAGTCACACACAGGCCTTCACGTAATAGTCACACACAGGCACTTACCGTATGAATGAAAAATCCGGCTCTGTTTACGTGTCCAGTAAGTGTCGATTAAATTCCAGTAAGTGTCGATTAAATTCCAGTAAGTTTCAAAGTTTCAGCGCGATCTTGTATGTGTCGAGTAGCGATCGCTGTTAATGAAATGGGCAAGCTGTGGTTGGATAAAATGTCTGTGTGCGCGCGCGCATAGCCCAAATAAGGGCATAGTGCTCAGTGATACGCTGAAATTGAGGCTCTGTGATAGGCTGAAATTGATAACAGTCCCGCATGGCCCCAAAGACAAAAATGAAAATTCTGTCTCCGTTAGGTCACCCGGCGTGGAGCTCTTTACATGTCCTGAAAGTTTCAGCGCGATTGCACCTGAGATGGCCAAGCTATGGGTGAACAAAATTATCTGTTTCTCTCTTTTATTATAGGATTATAGGATGTATGTCCATGTCAAATTGCACCAGATTGATGCATTTTGCTCCGGACCCTCCTACTATGACTCTGTAACTTCCTCTGGGCTGAGCCCAAGATGTTCTGAAATCCTAACAATGCCCCTGTTAAGTGACACCTAGAAAAAAAGGTCACAAAAATGCCAATTCTACAATCGGCCCAATACAGATATTGCTTTTTAAAGCTGATATTGGCAGATATCGAAAGTCTGCCAATACATCGGTGCATCCCTATCAGGCATTCAAGTTAGTATTTGGAAACTAGACTTAAAATTGCAGTAAACTGATGTTTTAGCCTACAAATCCAAAGCAGAAAAAGGACAGATTCAGACCTTGACTTATGTGCCACCGGTGGAAAATGCTAGTCTGGTGCCCTGGAAGTACATTTATCCACTTGCTAAACCTCCATCTCTCCCTTTTTCTCTATCCCTCTTGACCTCCTCCCATCCCTCTCGCTCCCACAGCTCCAGCCTAGTGGAGGCAGCTCTAGTTCCCCCAGCTCCCCAGCAGCAGCAACCCCTCCTGCCCCGAGTGAGATTGCCCAGCCCGGCCCGGCCAAACCCTCCCCGTCAGACGCTCACCCAGCCTCAGAATCTAAACCCCAGCCCCCAGCTCCCAGCCCGTCGCAGCCCTCACCAGCCCCTGCTGAGGACCCAACCAAGGACACCACTGCACCTAGCACCACAACAACCGCTACCACAGGACCCATTTCAGACAGGCAGTCGCCAGCCGCCCCTCAGCCAGCCAGGACCCCAGGAAGCGAGGAGGTCAGGTCGGAGACAACGGAGCGGACAGAGGGCGTGGCTGAGTGAGTTGTCAAAAAGGATTAGAGATTTGTCATAGTAAACAGATTGATTTTGTTTAATTACTTCCTTCATTGTGATGTGCATATTTAGGTTTTCACACAGTTGTTTTCTTTGATATATCTCCTAGCCAAGTGAAGAAGTCAACGCTAAATCCCAATGCTAAAGAGTTCAACCCTGTCAAACCTCAAATGCCTATGGTAAGCCAAGATTCATGTCAAACCTTGCAATGTAAAAAAGTTGCTGAAACGTAATTATCTTGATTAAAGGCAATGCAGTATAGTTGACGTATCCGGTATGTATGTGAGGGTTCTTACGCAGGCCTGGAAAGCCTGGACATTTATGAAGATGGAATTTGGTCGTTTCGAGATCATGAAAAGTTTCACAGTAGTGTGGGAAAGTATTTGTAGTTGTAGACCAACTGTCATTTGGCTTAATTTGTTGTGAAGAATAATCTTCAGTTATAGTCATCTGGCCTAGTTGACAGTCATATTGCCCAGTCATTATCAGCACACATCATAATGAAAGCAGGCCAAAATCTTCAAATCCAGTTAAGAAAATATATATATTTTAAATTATGCAAGTTTGAAATGGAAAATGTGTAGCAACCCTGTTAGTTCAGTGAGATGCAGATGTATTTAGCTCTGGTTGTGTTGTCGCACAGGCGAAGCCCAACACTGCGCCCACTCCACCACGGCCCACTCCTCCAAGCCCAGTCATCCTTCAGCACCCAGGGGGGCAGGGACCACTCTACAATGCCCCCTACCTCTCCTATGTTTCACAGATCCACTCTATGCAGGTACATGCACACACACAAAATACCTTTACATGGGCAGTTCTGTTTCTTTTCAAATGTTCATTTAAGCCCTTTTGGTATAGGAAATGTTTGGAACAAATGGGTCATGAATGAACCTAACTGCAACTGTGTCTAGTTTCATGATTTCATCAGCTAATTTATTTTCTCTGCTGCCAAAGTAGTTTTAAGAATTGCTCAAACTGACTGAACACAAGTGGCTAGTAGAATTGATGGACATCACATTTTTATTTCAAGCCCTCGCGAGAAAGCATCCAGTTTCACTGAATTTGCTCCATGCTATGCAGCTGTTATTTTTTGTGTTCACTTCTTCCTGTTCATCTGCGTCTCCCCAGCCCACTCCAGTGTACCAGTACACCATGTCTACAATCAACCCGGGAAAATACTCCAGGACCAAAGGTAAGGGTGTTGTGCCTCTCGCCAATGCTGTATGCACGGTTCCCACAGGCCTTGAAAATCTTTGAAAGTTTGTGGATTTGAGAATTTTTTTATACGGCCTTAAACGTTTTTGAAAATGAGTGGATGGCCTTGAAAATATTTGATTAAAAAAAGATATATAGCGCCCAAATCCATTATATGCAGCTGTCTGGACCTCTCTCCGTCCTAGGATCATCCCTTGACATCCTGAGGAAACCCCTGTGATGGATATTTGCGTTGATATAGCAGTAGTTTTTAAATGGATTTCACCATGATTTCTTGACTTGACAAGATCATGAGTATAAAATGAGGCCTCTATGATGTCTAATTTTGACCAATGTCATGTCTTACCCCAAAACTATTGGACTTTGAAAGGCCTTGAATTTGACGTCCAAGTGAGTCATTTCCGCATTTTGTGTGTGGGCCGCTTTCAAATGGAATGTCCAGTCAACTCTGTAGATTCTCAAGTTCAACCGTGTCAAAGATTGTGTTCAAACATCAAACACACCTCTCACAGAGGCTTTATTAAGGTTTTCAGACATAGTGCTGAGACTTGAGCTGGTTAAGCCTTTCATATAATTATTACTGAGATGACAGTGATCCTATTCTTAAAGGTGTCATAAATACCAGCCAGCGTATCAGACTGTACCAGGTTACCATAACTGGCAACACAACAATGCAGTGATGTCTGAAAAACTGCTTTGCACTGTATATCTCATGTTTTGGAAAAGTTTAAGATGCAGTCAGATGTTGTTTTGCCCTCCAGGGTTCTGTTGTCTTCATAATTCTGTCCCTCCCCCAGGCTCAGTAGTGGCAACACGCTCTGATCACGGTACCTCGGCACCCCCCATGCTGCAGGCTGCGGCGTCAGCAGCTGGGGCCCCCCTGGTGGCCTCGCCCTACCCTCAGTCCTACCTGCAGTACAACCCGCAGCAGTACGGCCAGCAGCAGGTCATCCAGGCCATGACGCCCTACCCTGGACAGGTAGGACCCCTCGGGGGGTGATAAGGACCCATAGTCTCAGGGGTTCCACAAATACACTGGTGCACAGATACTATGGACCCATATTTGTCTTGCACAGACAAATCACTTGTGGCACGTATTCCCCCAATAATGGACAGACAAAATCGGCACAAAAATGAAATTTCATATAGGATTATCTTTTATCTTGGGTGGGCTTTTTGGGTTCATTGGTTGTAGCTTGCTTTGGCCCCTTGAGTATGTATTGGAAAACGGCTACAGGCTAAATTAAGTTACATAAAGCTCTACAGTGAAGTAAGTCATGAAATTTTCAACACTAGGAAAATAAAGCCCAGGTTGAAAATAACCGAAATTATGCTTTAAACCCATATATTCCTGAATTCTAAAACTCATGTATATTTGCTTTGGAAGCTTGCTTAAATGAGTCAAATTATAACCACCTACTTCACTGGCTGGATTTCATTCCCAATACATTAACTATGCAACAGTCTCGGCATAGGAAAGTGAGGCCCATTATTTCCACAGGGAGGGAATCATGTAAGGTCAAAACCAAAGGTCAAAATGGAGGGATTTTAATGATGGTGTTAAAGTCTTTAACTAGCTCATTATTCAACCGACTGCCAAAGTGAAGAAGAGAGGAGACTAATAACAGCCACTTGAGGTAATGAAGCTCCTGTATCTCGCCCCCGCATTTAGAAAAATAATGTGATGTTGCTCTCTCTCTTCCTCCCTCTCTCTCTCCCTCCCTCTCCAGCCTATGTACTCCATGCTGCAGGGTGGAGCCAGGATGATAGGTCAAGGCGGGGGTCCCCACCCTCAGGCCCTGGGACCCCCAGGAGGCCCCCAGTTCCCTACACAGGGAGAAGGACCTCAGGGCCCACAGCAGGGCATCTATGGTGGGTAGCACCAAACATATGGGATAATGAATGAGAAGACATTTGTAATGATTAGTACACATGATGCTAACAGCGTTGTTTTAGCCAACTGTACGTTGACAGCTTTTTAATGCTGACAGTTTATCAATTGCTAACACAATCAAATAACCACATAGTTTGAAAGTTGTGGTGGTATGCTAGCTAAAGGGAACAACATGGCAAGCATATCAATACTTCAAATTCCATTCATTTAGTCAAGAGGCATTTTATAAATTGCATGATGGTCTCACGATATTCTGACAGTAAAATATTCATGCATATAACTGTCAGGGGCCTTGATTGAATGTGGCCTAGTAAAAACGTCATTATAATGACACTATTTATCTTTTCTCCCTGAAGCTCCCCAGTCCTTCTCCCACCACTCAGGTGCAGTGCATCAGCCCCAGCCCTCCAGCACCCCCACAGGCAACCAGCCCCCACCCCAGCATGCTGCCCCTAGCCCTGGACAGGTAAGACATCCCTATAGGACTGCTTGGATCTCCCAGACTATACCAGAACACATAGTAAAGTAAAACACTGTTTTCTGATACAGTCCATTTGATGGCATGATGTCTCCTCTTTAGAATGCCCAGTCGGGCCCCCAGCCCCAGTCCTTGTACCACTCAGGTCCCCTGTCGGCACCCACCCCTCCCAACATGCCGCAAGGCCACACGTCTCCCCAGGGCTCCTACCCCATCCAGGGCTACAGTATCCACAGCCACCAGGGCATCCCACACACATACCCCCTGGGACAGATGGCGCAGGTATGGATCCAGCACGCTTCCTCTCTTTCGTAGAGAGATTGCTAGTGATACTGTTTGGTCGGCATTCATTCTCTGAAAATGACTTCTGATAGGATTTGTAGGCCTAAAACACACCAAATGTAGTATAAAAATGTTATTTAGTATGACAGAAGAAGGTTCTGTAATTGTGCTAAATGGGGTTGCACCGATCAATGGGCCACCAATCATAGTTGGCCGATTCTAAATAGGTAATCTGTGATTGGCTGTCATCACCGTTTCAACTGCACAATAACATTATAGGCCTACCTTCGTTATTTATGCTCATGAGCCATTTAACAATAATTGAATACAGGATTTTTAATGTTTTTTTTTAATAGAGAATGGGCCCATCTGTTCTTTAAGTGACCTTGCTGTTTTTCAGAATTGCCAGAAGTGTGGCACAGACAGAGATTTGATCATTTCATTTAGTTCCTTTCTGAACAGAGCGTTTTTACAGTGTTCGATTATTTTATTCATTTGCTATTTTCAACTGTTAATAAACCGACTGCTCATTTACTGGTTTCTGATGTGTTATGAATATCATAGCCTATGATTAGAAACAGTTAAATATATTGGACAGAAGGCATAGCCTATGCTGCCTTAATGAAAAACGTGAGTAAGCACCTCAGTCATCAAGCACACACTAATATGTAATAACTATGTTTGGATAAAAACTATGATTTATTTACACGTGGTTAGGCCAGCAATGTCACGCAGTACAATGAAATTATTATTAGTAGGACGTCTGGGTAAAATGTCACCGATCCATTTGCCAAACATTTCAGTTGGCAATCGGATCGGTGATCAGCCAATCACATTGTTAAAAAATAGGTAATCGGAATTTGCCCCAGAAAACCTGATCTCAGCGCATCCCTAGAGCAAAAAATTTATTTTTTTGATCATCGTTGCTTTAATTGGTGCCCTTTTTCTGATCGTTATGTGGTTTGTCCCTCTCCCGGCTCCCCAGGCCCATGTGCAGGGGGCCATGTCAGGTCCCCACCACTCGGGGAGCCACGGTCAGCCCCAGTTAGTGATGTTGCAGCCGCCCCAGCAGGGTCCTGGCTCAGTGCCCCAGCACCCCCAGCACGGGCCCCAGCAAGGAGCACACCAACATTTCTACATAGGACATCCACAAGGTACGGGGCCTTAAATGTCTGAGAAAAGCAACAGCTCCACCAAAGAAAATCCCTTACATATTGTATGTATTTGGCAGATAACAGTGATTCTGAAACTTATGGCTTGAGGGTCACTAGTTAGACTTGTAATGGAACAAGGGTTTATACATTTACATTGATGTTTTAGTCATTTAGCTGACGCTCTTATCCAGAGCGAGCAGGTAGTGGTTCAGTTTATTATTCAGAAACACTTGCAGCAGGACACATGGCAGATGGTCATCACACATTGGCTGTTGCAAGTATTAAGCTGCATTCAGATGGATGCAAGTAGATGGTAGACGGTGGACGGGAACAGAGAACGGGAAAAACAAACGGCCGCCAACGGAACAGCAGGACAACAAACCAAACCACACATGACGATAGGTTGCTATGGTGATGTTGAATTGTTTACAAAGAATTAAATAAAAAATTAAAATTAATTTTGTATTTTTGTGTAATAATTTTTGTATGTACCGCATGTAGCTAAAAAATGCAGCTTAGTATTAATATTATATTGCAAATGTAACATTAATGTAAATTCCCTCCAAAGCGTAAAATTCCCTCCAAAGTGTGGTCATTCATTCCAACATGGACAGTGAACGGAGAATTGCACTTAAAACTCTAGTCGTATAATTCCGGGTGTTGTTGCACCAAAATGATGAGCTTTTCGTTATCGTTATCCGCCATGTTTTCTCCTTGTGCAAGGTAGCTACGTAACATTTGGTTGTAAATTCCGACAAAAGTTGAAATATTTTAACTTTGGACAGCAATGCCGTCTACCGTTACCGTTTCCGGTATTTGCCGGCCTTATCCGATTTATTTACACGTGGTTAGGCCAGCAATGTCATGCATCCATAAGAACAATTAAATTATTATTTTACCGTCCTGCTCTCGTCCACTAAAATGATATCCGGTTTGCAGTCTACCTGAATCCAGCTTTAGACCTGTGACCTTTCAGTTACAGAACAGTCTTGTTAACCACTAGGCCACTGTAGTATTTGGATTGTGCTGCAATCTTTGACAGCTAAGTTGGATCACAGAAAATGGTTTCTTAGAATTTATGTTTTGTTTTTTTCTTCCTGTTTACCTCCCACAGCGATGCAGGTACAAACACACCCCTCTCCCTTCCATCCTCCTGGGAACTGAACCCATCTGGCCCCCACCCACCTCAACCTGCCCCTTGGAATGAGCCCCAACATCCCCATAGCCTCCTGGATGTGAGGCCCAGACTGGACATGACTCACACAAACAAAGACTGACAGGATAGTACAGGGGAGAGAAAAGGACAATAAGTCACATGGCACCTTATTATTCTGCTGTAATCCTCTTCATCAGTACAACCTCGGTTTCAGCCCCAAACGAGGAGGACCACTAGACTGATGGTGTTTATGATGAAGGCGGCAGACAGCAGCAGCGTCCAATTCCGGCTGCCGTCCTACTCTCCGCTCCAACTCCTTCCTTTTTAGAGACGTAAGCCACCATGCTGGGTGGACCACTCGGAGAGTAAAAAAACGTGGATGAATAAAAGGAGCAAACACTTCCAACATTGTGTTTTTAGCCTTGTGGGTTTTTTTAAGTACCATGAAACAAATGGGAAATACAAACTCGCGGGATTCTCGCGAATTCAGAGCATGTGTCCCCAAGGAATACAGAATATACAGCATGAAAGGAGGAAATTGAAGAGGAGAGGGAATTTTTAGCAATATATATATATCTCTTTTCCCCCCCTTTTTTTTTTACTTGACCCAGTAGTTAAAATCACCAATTTGCCCTTCTCTCCTGTAGGGAAATATGAATAATAAAAAATGGAAAACACAAAAAAATTATTAAAAACAACAATGACCAAAAAATAAAGTTTTCAACTTAACTACAGAGCTTTGCTTGTTTGATTTATTATATTATTAATTCCACTTTTCCAAGTTACATTTTTCCTCTGCACTGTGTGAAATAACAGTAAACAACTTTAATGAGACAAAGACATTTCTGTTTCATTAGACAATAACAAGGGTGCATTTCATTTTACGCTCACTAAACATCTGCTAATAAATCAGGCTGACAAAAATGAATAATTATCCCCTAGGGTGCAATTCTGCTCAGTAGTACAACTTTACGCCATAAGTCAAAATGGCCACTAGGGGGACCCCTGTTATTACACCAGCCTCACTCCCAATATCATGAGGCATACAGACCTTGTTGTGGCAGTAGAATTGACTGTTCTCTGGGTTAGTGGGACACACTGGTCCTCCCTCAGGCAAGTATGAAACCACATATACTCTGTGACTCCATGACGGCACTCTAGATCAATGTACTACTGAACACACCAACTACTACCAACTATGTGTCAGAGTGTGTGGTCCATCTCAGTGCGACAGCGCCATGTGACATGTTAGGACACACTGGCAGTGCAGCAGACTGACGGTCTTTTCAGTGTGACAGGGCGTAGAGTTTCTCGCCGCTGTGCTCCAGTCGCTCCCGGTATTCCAGGTTGGCGTAGTTGCCCTCAGGGACGCCCTGGGTGCCATAGAAGAGACCCCAGCAGCAGCAGGCTATCACGGCTGTGCTGTCACTGTCGCCTGGGGAGAGGGAGGGGGAGCGACAGCCAGGGAGAGAAAAGCATAAACTGAGTTGTGGGAGTCATGTGGTGAAGCAGATTTTCTCAACGTCATGGTTTTAATTGAAATGGATATTTTGCAGCCATCTATTGATTCAGTAAATTGACATGTTGCACCATTACTGTTCACATACCTTTTAACCATCATTACTGTAATAAGTCGAGCCTAGTCTCAAATATGCTAGAATTGTATTCAAAGAGGAATCCAGATGTCTCCCAACAAGCTAGAAGAATGTTTCTTTAGTCATGTAGCTGGCACTCTTATCTAGGTTGACTGACAATGAGTGAGCAGGTAGGGGTTCACCGTCTTGCTCAAGGACACTTCAACAGGACGCAAGGCTGTTGATGGACGCACATTAGTTTTTTTTAGGAATCAAACCCATCACCAGTTGTAGGATGGTCACTAACCCCTCGTCCACTCTGCCGCCTCCACAATGCGACCCCTGAGCGGATAGAGTCAAAGATCTATCGTGACAGCTTGAAAAGTCATGGACAGCTGTGAGGCTTGGACACAGTCGCATTACATTTTTATTTACCTCAGCCTCTGTTGTATAGACTGCTTGCTGAATAGTAGTTGTATATTGTATATGGTTTATTTATATAGGGACAGATGCAAACACACTGACAGATATCAGATACGATGCATCACAATGATTTTAGCTTGCACTAATTTCCATTACAAGTCCCTAGATGGGTTTTTTCTCTGAAATATATACAACATCAATTTACTATTACATTTTACATCTGTCCCCAAGACGATGACAGATGGGGACCAATTTGAGTTCAGACTAACATTCCATATGGCTAAGTGTTCTGAGCCTTAATGAGGAAAAGATAAACTAGAAGAGGGAGAGGAATGGAGGCGTTAAACCACAAATACAAAAAGATATTTGCAATTTTGAACTCTGACCTCCATGAAAGCCCGCCCTGCTCATAAGCTCCTCCCAGTCTGAGCCCGCCCCCAGCAAGGCGTCGAGGGCGATCATTGGAGCATCGTGGCCGCTTCGTCCCGCCCAGCCTGACAGGCTGAAGCTCTTATAGGCCTCGTCTCTCTCAGCTGGCCCATAGGAGGCGGGCCAAGCCACAGGCCCCACCCCATTAGAGATGCCCCTCAACTTCAGGTACCTTGAAATAGAGGGAGAAGGAATGATTTTTGCTAGACATTTACATAATCCTTCAGTGTAACATTATCTTCATGAGTGAAAGAAACAACCCATAGAAATCCCGTCACCAGGCCAGCAGGGTCAGCCACTACTGATGGTGAGGTTGTTAATTATTGGGTGAGATGTAGTGGGCTAAATGTTAAATGTAGTCACGTGCCGCGTTCATGTCATATCAGATTTACGTAAATATGAGCTGCGGACTGGGAAAAACCGTTCACGTCAGCCCCCTAGTGGTAATTACACGTAGGATATGTGGAAATTTTTTGCGGGTTCTGATTTCTGTGTATTGTAGTCGAGTGCTTCTGGGGCACGACCACTTCCTGTTGAGCCTTCTGGAAGTGTCGTGAACCCACCAAACATCTGTGATGGGAGATGCAAACTTGATCATCCCCAATCTACATAGGATTCACCCTAGTTTAATATCATAAGGAATAGTTAGATCAGATCCTAGTGGTAAACATCAGTAGGTATTATTTTGTCTGATTAAAGTCACAATGAAATGAAAAATGACGTATCAATGAGTAATTCTACATATAAAGTACACCTATTTAACAATAAATGCCAAAAATTGTCAATTTTTATTTGCTCATATTTCTATATCAAAATCTCATGGTTGCGTCCCGATGGCTGGAATTTATTCATTTTGAAGATCCATTATTTGGACAGCTCAAGATTATGCGCAAACCATTTCTGAACTTTTGAACACTTTTGAGCAGTCCCTCCTCGCATCATGTCCCTCCTTGCATCATGTCCCTCCTCGCATCATGTCCCTCCTCGCATCATGTCCCGCCCCAACATCCTTTTCCAACCGGAAAATAATCAAATTACGGAAGCAAGATGCCATCAAAATGCAGTTTCCTTGTGACTTTAAGTATTCAAACCTAAGTATGTAATCGATTTGTGTGTCAAACCTCCTTTGTCTTCATAAGCAATAGTTTGCTATCAAAATGAGGTGCGTGCTTTATAAGGTCACATTATTGAACTGAATTTGACCAATGGCATTTTAGTATAAATTTCATGCCATTATCTGTTGACCTTAAAATTAACATAAGTTAATAGATTAGTGCTGTTGGAGCCTTGGATTTGAATACAACATGACAGCCTGACCTAAAAAGCGTATCCTGCCTATGGCCGGTCATCTCATGATTTGTTCTACTCATACCACTGCCACTTCTCACAGAAGTAACCCCAGTCTCTCTCCGTCTCCTCCGCGGCGAAGCCTCGACCCTGAACGAAGCTTTTAGCAATTGGACAGGCCTCGTTGATCAGGCCTAGACCCCAAGTGGTGATTGGCCGGCGCTGGACGGCATACGCGGTGAAAAGAGCCGATGCTACGGCTCCCAGGAAACCAGTGGGGTGAGGGTGGGTCATCCTGCCTGTCTCCACGGCAACCGCCACCAATGACAACAGCTGGTCAGGCTTTGGATACCTATTGGGGCCAAGATATTGCTCCAGGTAAATGGAAGATATATCACACAGATGAGAAATGTCTTGAAGCATAGAGTAGTATTCTGTTTGGAACTGGGCGAATTGTGTGCACAATATTTCTTTTCATTACTTTATAGACTCCACATAATATTTTTTACTTGTGCTGACTGTTGCCTTAACCCTTGAACCCTTTATTCTTGGCTGCTTGGTGATCAAATAACTTACGCTTATTCCAGAGTTCCACTTATTATAAGTCACTTTGGATAAGAGCGTCAGCTAAGTGCCTAAATTGTCAATCTAAATGCCCAAACCAACTTTCACTGCACTTTGTGGCCCCTTATGATCCTACCTAATTACATCACAATTCTGCTTCAATACCTCGGTTATTTCTCTCTCACACACAACATTTGATTTTTGTTTTTGCATCTAAAAATGTGATTTTATTCTGCTTGCCCCGGAGTCACTCTATAAGATTACTGCAAACTTCAGGAATGTCACAATTCAGGCCGCATGTATGAGAACAGGTCCTAATATTTCATGGAGGTGCTTTGGCCTCTTGGATAACAAAAATAATTTACCATAACAACATTACTGTCCATTCTTGCTAAACATTATGAAGACTTTCTTGCAGATCAATTGAAGTTATCACATATAAATGTGTATAAAAGTCATTACTCAAAGGAGAGGACAAATAGATGCCTTGTATTTGCTCATGAAAGCCGTACTGCAAGATCAGTCTTATTAGAAATTAATAACCTATCCCATGGAGGGCTCAGACAAAATGCAGAATATTAAAAAAAAAAGTACATAAGGATTAGGCTGAGTTACTACGTTTGTTCTACCGTTTGTCATACGGCATGATGTCTTCAGGACGAGTGTCTTACCTCAGGCCGATGCACATGGACCTCATGGCCGCTCCGCAGCCCGTCCCCTCGGGGTTATAGGGCACTCTGTAGCCCCCCTCCTCCCCTGGCCTCAGCTGGGACACTCCTGAGAGGACGAGGCAGAGCATGTAGGGTCTCCGCTTCTCCACTCGTGCATGCGATACGAGTGAGAAAGGAAGGCTTTAATATTGAAACCATCACTAGTGAATGTTGTCTCTCTCTCTCACCCAGAATGCTTGAAGGCCCTGGTTTCCTCCCTTCCATGTCTTTCATCCCCTCGACGTAGCGAGCAGCCACCTCATGCAGGAGCTCATCCCCTGTCTTCCCTGTGAGGGAGATAACACAAAGTTACCTTGTTCATGCTGTACACCCTTAACACTTCTAACAGATCTATTAACAAGATCGGTTGTTTTGTCATGTCACAGTAAAGGTCAAGTTGAATTTCTACCGTCTTCCTTTATCCTTGTACCTCCCGTTCAAGTCTTGTGTAGAGCTGAAATAAATCAGTAGATAAAGGCAAGACAGTGGAAATTGTACTTAACCTTTACTTGCGGCTCTTGAGGAGGGAGGGCTCGGTTTGTGTCTCGATAAGGCCTCGTCAGAACGCCATCGAGTATCAAATCAATCCAATCAACCCCCGGATCGATTTCAATTAAAACAGAGTGGAGAGATCAAATTGGTGCAATGTGATTTTGACCTCACCAGTAGCAAGTCCCTCAGCCGTTGCCAGATGCAAAACTGTGTCATCGCTCACCGGCCAGTCGGGGAGCTGGGCCTTGATGTTCTCCAGCCCACCGAGCTCCTTCAGCTCCTGCCATAATGGAAAGGGCGACGAGTCACATTGCTATATGTTTTTTCGGGAGATTCAGCTTTTAATAGTAATCTACATGAATCACAAACCCACCAACCTGACCTCTAATAAACACTTGTTCAGCGCTGATGGCTAGACCAGAGGCTCCCAAACCTTTTCATGTCAAGGATACAGATACACATCAGACAATGTTTGATAAGATTTGGTCCCGAGGAACCATAGCGAAGAAGTCAGCTATGATTTAGTATAGAATTGCATAACTGTCTATACTGTAGGTGGGAAGTTGACAATGAAATCTATGATCAAAACAGTCATCCTTATAAATGCTCTCCTCTTGTGAATGAAATAACAGTGAAGTTAAACTATTACTCGTTTTGCTGGGCCCCCTGAAACTCCCTCAAGGACCCCTGCAGGCCCCCGCACCCCAGTTTGGAAACCACTGGACTAGACAACCCTTGCAGTAGTATGTTGTATCCACACCGACCTGGTGAATGGCTGGTCCTGACTGGTTGTACTCCCACAGCTGGTTCCTGTAGCCCAGGGCATCCCCCACCCCACTCAGCAACATGGCTGCCTTATAGTCCTCCACTGTAGCAGGGCTGGTGGGACAGAAGACACATCAAGACTTCTGGTACTCAGTCAAACATTCATCCCACATCCTTCTGGTGTGTTTAGCATTGAAGCAAAATTGGCCAAAAATGAAGATGTCATTCATTTTTTTTGACAATGTATTTGTGTAATTTTCTTCCTGAGTGCTTCTGACAACATCTGCACTGCAAGTACATCACAGGTATATTTTGTCCACTCAAAATAGACTACTAGGTATTTCCAAAGTAGGTATACTTTTTTTCAATAATAGGCTAATAATAATGAAAAACTGTATACTTTTAGTCATTTTTAACATTCAGTCACTCAATCGTCAAATTGCCATGACCTAATGTAGGCTACACCTGGAAACTATTTAATAATACAGTGAGTATTAATAATGTATATAATAATGTACTTTTGAAACAGGCTGTATACTCCGAATTAATTTCAGTTACATGTGCAAATATGTTTTGGGCCATTTTTGCAGATTTTGAAACACATTTCAAAGCTCAAAACATTTCTATCTACAGTGTGTGAAATGTATTTTTGCAATATTCATGTGAATTCAAACATCGATCAAACATAAAGCTGCTCTCTCTCTAAGCATGGTTTCCTCCGACAGGT